>JAVDOI010000350.1:5000-20000 GCA_032191485.1 Leptoclinus maculatus
TGTATTATTTTTTATATTATTATATTTCATATTAATATTATGTTGTATTTATTATTTACACCACACACCAAGGCACATTACTTTTATATTAACAACCTACATGGCAATAAATATTTTTTTAATTACGGGAATTTGTAAATGACTTGGAACCTATTGGTAAATACGTTGGATCTACAATACACAATAAAAACAAAACAATATTAAAATCGTCAGCATTAATAAACCGCTGTCCAAGCGGAACCATTTTTCTTTGCGCAACCTTTGTTTCTGGTCGGACAGAATTCGGCGCCGGACGAATCCCGTTGACATTGCTGAGAAAAGAGGAGGCGGAGGAGACAGGAACAGGACTGTTGTTACCCAACCTGAAGGTTTCACTGGAGGGAGCCGCTTCTTCGCTGTGACACTAAGACACGGAGAGAGAGTCATGTATCGGCGGCCGCTGCAGTCTGCGGTCAGAAACGTTATTAACGTTAATAATCATGTTATTAATGTTAATAACGTGACAGCGTCCAGAGCCGCCTACGGGAAGGTAATGAGCTAATGTTAGCTTAGTCGGCTAATTGGATTTGATTAAACCAACATTACATTCTTTAACAAGCACTAACGGATTGTTTTTAATACACAGTGACAGGAAGTGATAACATGAAAGATGTACTGTAATAACTAGTTATTTAATAACTTTTATTGTGTTTATGTGTGTGTTTGAGTTGTTATCGAACCACAACATCACCAACTCTCACAGCTACTAGTTTAAAGAGTTTAACTAGTTACCTCTCACAGCTACTAGTTTAACTAGTTACCTATCACAGCTACTAGTTTAAAGATATGAACTATAGTTACATCTCACCGCTACTAGTTTAAAGAGTTTAACTAGTTACCTATCACAGTTACTAGTTTAAAGAGTTTAACTAGTTACCTATCAGTTACTAGTTTAAATAAATTAACTAGTTACCTCTCACAGCTACTAGTTTAAAGAGTTTAACTAGTTACCTCTCACGGCTACTAGTTTAAAGAGTTTAACTAGTTACCTCTCATGGCTACTAGTTTAAAGAGATTAACTAGTTACCTCTCACTGCTACTAGTTTAAAGAGATTAACTAGTTACCTCTCACAGCTAATAGTTTAAATAGTTTAACTAGTTACCTCTCACAGCTACTAGTTTAAAGACATTAACTAGTTACCTCTCACAGCTACTAGTTTAAATAGTTTAACTAGTTACCTCTCACAGCTACTAGTTTAAAGACATTAACTAGTTACCTCTCACAGCTACTAGTTTAAATAGTTTAACTAGTTACCTATCACAGCTACTAGTTTAAAGAGATTAACTAGTTACCTCTCACAGCTACTAGTTTAAATAGTTTAACTAGTTACCTCTCACAGCTACTAGTTTAAAGACATTAACTAGTTACCTCTCACAGCTACTAGTTTAAATAGTTTAACTAGTTACCTCTCACAGCTACTAGTTTAAAGACATTAACTAGTTACCTCTCACAGCTGTTAGTTTAAAGACATTAACTAGTTACCTCTCACAGCTACTAGTTTAAAGTGATTAACTAGTTATCTCTCACATCTACTAGTTTAAAGACATTAACTAGTTACCTCTCGCAGCTACTAGTTTAAAGAGATTACCTAGTTACCTCTCACAGCTACTAGTTTAAAGACATTAACTAGTTACCTCTCACAGCTGTTAGTTTAAAGACATTAACTAGTTACCTGTCACCGCTGTTAGTTTAAAGACATTAACTAGTTACCTGTCACCGCTGTTAGTTTAAAGACATTAACTAGTTACCTGTCACAGCTGTTAGTTTAAAGAGATTAACTAGTTACCTCTCACAGCTGTTAGTTTAAAGACATTAACTAATTACCTCTCACAGCTACTGGTTTAAAGACATTAACTCGTTACCTGTCACGGCTACTAGTTTAAAGACATTAACTAGTTACCTGTCATAGCTGAAAATACCAAATTTTCCACAAGTAAAATTCCTTTAAAATAGAGAAACACATCTCCCTTTAAAACACAACTTTAACAGAGTATCAATGATACCGGTGATTATAAAGGTGATCGATTAAAACAAACTGAATTTGATATCATCAACTATCTTGTTTTGTCCAAAGATATTCAATTTACTTTAAAATGAGAAAGTGAAAACAGTAAATCCTCATCAGGCGTCGATAGTATACGTCTCGGCGTTTATCATAAATCACATTTGAGAACCTGGAAGCATGAAATATTTTCATTTTAAATCGATTAATCCTCTAATCATTGCAGCTGTACTGCCTTTGATCAAATATTGGTTTTAACACGTAAGCTGTCGTATATCAGTTATTTTTTTACATTATTTGGTTACAGTGTAAATATCACAACACTGCAGCAGTTATCATAGAATCCTATAAAATCATGGAAACTATTGATCCCCGATACTTCCCTCCAACAACAATGTATCACTGCTACTGTGTATGTAACTTAATACACGTTTGGTAGCGTATGAAACTGATCTACTGCTTGTTCTTATACTCTCGGACTGTTTGTATCTGATTCCCTCTGCGTCTCCGTCCAGGCGTTGCATCAAGAAGCCGGTTTCTCCAGAGCTTCAGCAGCTTGTCAACTGGCCAGAGTGTCCTCTCCCAGTTTAACACCATGTCGGACGCTTCACCTCACCTCACAGGTAACAAGACGCACTCACAGAGAGACACAGATGTAACGGCTTAAGAGACGCTTCATTTAGTATGTAGCGACTCCTCTGGTTCTATAGAAGTCTATAGAAAATGACTCTACTTCTCTCTTGATTTATTACCTCAGTAAACATTGTAAACATGAGTTTATGGTCTCAATCTCTAGTTTCAAGTCTTCTTCAATACAGCATGATGTTCATTTAGTACATTATGGTCCATTTAGAGTCCAACAGACCATAAAGCAGGGGATGCTTTAGGGCGGGGCTACACAGTGATTGACAGGTCTCTTCCTGTTCACTGGTTGCAAAAAAACAAGATGGCGACGGCCGACACGCCAAACTGAAGGCTTCAAAACATCAGTCCACAAACAATAGAGGACGTCCCGGTGACTACGTCCACTTGTTATAGACAGACTATTGTTACAAACCCGAGTGGAAGAAGAGGTTTTATGTTGAGGACAAGTTGGAGGTTTGGTTCCCTCTGCTTTTACTTTTCCTCTCTATAACGTTTAAAACAGACTCACTGACATAATATTCTACCATAAGCCCGTATCTTGTGTTCACCGCTTTTATTGAAGAATAGCGAACAAAGCAACAAATATATTGTATTATTATTATGGAAATTCTTTATTAGGATTAAACCCTTTGAGATGTACCATCTCGTTTTCAAGGGGTTCCTTAACGACAATTAGACAAAACATTTAACAAAAAGCTAAAATAACAAGATAATTAAACCAAATATGAAATGAGACATAAGATCAGGAGGTCGTACTCAGACGGAGCATGAACATGGATCATTCTTTCAAAGGTTAGAGAAAAGTAATAACTCATTTTTTCCTGTGACGTCTTTGCAATAAAAATGAGATGTAGGTTTTGCGTTCGGAGCAAAAACAATATGTTAAGAGTTTAATGTGATTCAGGTCCATGTGTTGAGTAGATGTGTGTCTGATCTTCATGGTGATGAAGAGTAACATGAAGGCAGCTTAGAATAGCTCTGTGGATTAACTTTAGTCTGCAGCTGCACTCTGTGTGTGTGTGTGTGTGTGTGTGTGTGTGTGTGTGTGTGTGTGTGTGTGTGTGTGTGTGTGTGTGTGTGTGTGTGTGTGTGTGTGTGTGTGTGTGTGTGTGTGTGTGTGTGTGTGTGTGTGTGTGTGCGCTCTGTTGATTTAATGAGGGTCACTCAGTAATAACACAGAGAATATTAAGCCCCCTTTAAAGGCCTTTACACACTGAGGGTGTTTGTTCTGTGGAGGTAATTCCCACGTCAACGTGTTCTTTGAAGACGTCACACAGAACATGAATAATACGCTTTTCTTTTCAGAGCTCAGTTGATGTTTCTGAACTTTCGCACCAAGAATAAAAGCATCAACCAATCACGTTGTGAGGAACCGACGGATTCAAAGCGTAACAACACGGAGGCTCTGTAGTCTGAACAAAGAATACTATTTTAAATATTACTATTTTCAACCAGCGCAGACCAGATCCACTCCTTCTGTTCTTACCTTTCACAATAAAAGCCCTAGGTGTAAACACTACGTAACTGTTTACCAGAGGGAACTCAAGTTAAACTAGAGTATTTTATTTAAAATAAACTCAGTAAACTCAGACTGTTGCTGGCAGTATTAATAAGGTTTAGTTAGGTTAAGTACAAGTTAAGGCCTTTAAACACAGAGAACGTGACAATTAACGACAAAAACTAAATGCAAAAGACTCCTGCGAATGTTATATGTCTAGGGCTTTTATTGTGAAAGGTAAGAAGGGAAGGAGTGCATCTGGTCTTTGTCAACGTTGAAAGGAGTAATAAAGTTTTAACGGACTACAGAGCCTCCGTGCCGTTTTTATAAACAACACGACGTGATTGGTCGATGCCTTTTATTATGAAACTACACGTTCTGTGACGACGCATAATGTTTGTTGTTAGTTTTGTGTGAAAGTCCTCGAGACATAATAATGAATCACACGACTAACGAGCTTTAAGGAGTCGTGACATAATAATTAATCACACGACTAACGAGCTTTAAGGAGTCGTGTTTTTTATGCTGTCGTCTGTCAAAGCTGCTTTCACTCCCTCATCTTCAATGTCTCCTTTTTTCTCTCTCCTTTCATCTCGTCCTCTCCTCTCTCTTTTCTCTCTCCTCCTTTCATCTCGGCCTTCTCTCTTCATCCCTCATCTCCTCCTCACCACTTTTTTTTTCTCGTCCGTCAGCTCTTTAACGTGAAGGAGACGCAGCAGCACACGGAGGAAGAGCTCGGGGCCTTCACGAAGCTCATCGAGGCGATGGGCTTCACGGGACCGCTCAAATACAACAAATGGGTGAGTGATGAAGGAGGGAGGAAGCATGAAGGAATGGAGGGACCAAGGAAGAGGTGAAGAACATGAGAGGGAGGAGAGAGTTCTCCTCAGTTCAGCTCCTTCAGGAGTCACAGATGACAAAGAAATCACAAAGTTGTGAATAATCTTAATTTGTTAATTAAAAAAAATCCACTTTAAATATGTCAGTTTTCTCTCGTCTGTCATCTTAAACAATAATCAGGTCAAAGTCAATTCAGAAGAAAGAATTATAGGAAGGTTTGAGGTGATCGATACATTTAATAATTCAATCATTCAACCATCACAGTGTAAATAAAGTTTTAACGTTAACCATCAGAGTGTAAATAAAGTTTTACCGTTAACCATCACAGTGTAAATAAAGTTTTAACGTTAACCATCACAGTGTAAATAAAGTTTTACCGTTAACCATCACAGTGTAAATAAAGTTTTAACGTTAACCATCACAGTGTAAATAAAGTTTAACGTTAACCATCACAGTGTAAATAAAGTTTTAACGTTAACCATCAGAGTGTAAATAAAGTTTTAACGTTAACCATCAGAGTGTAAATAAAGTTTTAACGTTAACCATCAGAGTGTAAATAAAGTTTTAACGTTAACCATCAGAGTGTAAATAAAGTTTAACGTTAACCATCACAGTGTAAATAACGTTTTAACGTTAACCATCACAGTGTAAATAACGTTTTAACGTTAACCATCAGAGTGTAAATAAAGTTTAACGTTAACCATCACAGTGTAAATAACGTTTTAACGTTAACCATCACAGTGTAAATAACGTTTTAACGTTAACCATCAGAGTGTAAATAAAGTTTAACGTTAACCATCACAGTGTAAATAAAGTTTTATCGTTAACCATCACAGTGTAAATAACGTTTTATCGTTTAACCATCACAGTGTAAATAAAGTTTAACGTTAACCATCAGAGTGTAAATAAAGTTTAACGTTAACCATCACAGTGTAAATAAAGTTTTACCGTTAACCATCAGAGTGTAAATAACGTTTTAACGTTAACCATCAGAGTGTAAATAAAGTTTAACGTTAACCATCACAGTGTAAATAACGTTTTAACGTTAACCATCAGAGTGTAAATAAAGTTTAACGTTAACCATCACAGTGTAAATAAAGTTTTATCGTTAACCATCACAGTGTAAATAAAGTTGTACTGACTCAGTAGAACATGTTTCTAGTCTCTGATCTCTGATCATGTTTCATTGTAAACAACCAATCAGTGTTTAAAGCAACAGGAGGAGAGCTAGTAACGTTAGCAGCACCGCTAACGGCTAACCAACGGAGGTTCACTTCAGGTACATTATGATGCCTTCAGGCTCTGCTCAGTGAACATGAGTACTGGCTGAAGGTCCATTATAACGTTATCATGATGTGTTCACATGTCATCTGTAAAATGTATTTTTGGTGATAAACTAGAATAAATCCAGTAGTTTGAAGGAGATGTTCTCACATGAATATAAAATAGATATTAGAGATGAATTATGATGTTTAACTTCTAACACGAGCTCTAAGAACATTATTATACATCATTAATAATAATTGTGCAATCATCAGGCGACAAAGATAAGTAAGGTTTAATAATCAATGGCTTGTTATTCATAATTATTATTATTTTATTCTCACTTAACTCAACGAGTGGAAGGTGTTAAATGTCTGCAACTGTACACAGATCTGCTGTCACGTGTGTGTGTGTGTGTGTGTGTGTGTGTGTGTGTGTGTGTGTGTGTGTGTGTGTGTGTGTGTGTGTGTGTGTGTGTGTGTGTGTGTGTGTGTGTGTGTGTGTGTGTGTGTGTGTGTGTGTGTGTGTGTACAGTATATATATATTTTCCCCTTTTTGTCTTCAGAAAATCAAGATCGCTGCGTTGCGGATGTACACGTGCTGCGTAGAAAGAATCAACTACGACGACTTCTTTGACAGTAAGTGAGCCGCTCGGCACAGGAAACACATGAACCAGTTGTTTGCTCCTCGTGGCCTCGTTTTCCTCTTCAAAATAAAAGTCCTGCTCCTCTATGACACACAACCATCATGACTAGAAGATGTGTTACCACTGTTGTAAAAAAACAGGTAATACTATTGAGCTATTCACATCCTCCCCTCTCTCCTCTCCTCTCCTCTCTCTCCTCTCCTTTCTCCTCTCCTCCCCCCTCTCCCCTCTCCCCTCTCCTCTCCTCTCCTCTCTTCTCTCTTCTCTCTCCTCTCCTTTCTCCTCTCCTCCCCTCTCCCCTCTCCCCTCTCCCCTCTCCCCTCTCCCCTCTCTCCTCTCCTCTCCTCTTCTCTCTCCTCTCCTTTCTCCTCTCCTCTCCCCTCTCCCCTCTCCTCTCTTCTCCCCTCTCCCCTCTCCTCTCCTCCCCTCTCCCCTCTCCCCTCTCCTCTCCTCTCCTCTCTCCTCCCCTCTCTCCTCCCCTCTCTCCTCTCCCCTCCTCTCTCCTCTCCTCTCCTCTCCCCTCTCCTCTCTTCTCCCCTCTCCCCTCTCCCCTCTCCTCTCCTCTCCTCTCCTCTCCTCCCCTCTCCCCTCCTCTCTCCTCTCCTCTCCTCTCCTCTCCCCTCCCCTCTCTCCTCCTTTCACTGAGGAGTTCACACTTTAATGTTTCTACACGATCATGTTAAAGTGAATCATAAAGTGAACTCTTTATTAGAGGAGAGACTTTGAAATGGGACCTATGGATGAAATATCACAATTTTAATAGTTTTGGTCGCTTTTTCTGACGGAGCGTTCATGACACATGATGTGTTCAAGGACTGGACGATGACGGTTTTTGCAGCTTCTGACTCTGATAAACAGCTATTGTCTCTGAACATATGAGACACGCTGGTTTTTAACTGCCCGTAGGAGGACTGAAGACATAAGAGTCTGTCCCATTATTCGGTCTCTCGCCTCGTCTCTCCTCTGTGAGTATATCACTAAAGCCGCGATGCTTATCAGAATACACACATTTGATTGGCTGAGTAGCATCACGTGACGTGATTTACAACGCATTCAACCGGTCAGCGTGTTTCCTGGAGCGCTGAACGAGTGCCGTAAAGGCTGGAAAGCCGTATATATCGCTTGTAGGTCCGGGTCCTGATGGAACGGCATCAGAGATAACCGTATCCCTGAGCTTCCTCTTCGTCAGTGTCTTCATTTGATTGTAATTGTTTTAGCTGTTGTTTTGCTCCGATCAGCATCAACGTCTTGATTGTGACGTTAAAAGACGTTTGGAGACGTTAAACGTGTCCCTGAATGAACTGAAAGTTGTCTGAGTGTAGAGTGTCGATAACACTGAACAGACACGCTGAGAAAAAGCTGGAAAATCATTTGTTTAAAATGGCAGAGGAACGGTTCAGAGTCCCGGTCCAAACGGAGACACTTTTATTTGACACTTTACTAGCTGGCACACGGACACCAACTCGCTCTAATATTGCTCCGTCACTTGGAGACCGTACGTTCGGTCTGTAGTGTCCTCTGATTGGTCCACAGATGTGGGCTGCTGCTATTGGACGTGATGCTTAAAGGCTGCAACTGATTATTAGTTTTATTAGTGTTTCACCTGCAGATTCTTTGTTGTGTTTATGAAATATGAACCTGATGATTTTTGTTAAATATGTGTTATTTAATGACTTCAGGCTCATATTTCCTCACGTTTAGGAGCTTTTACTGCTTTAGCGTCGTCTTCACATCACAACAGTTTAAAAGTGTGTCGCTGCATCCGAGGGTTTGTCTCGACCTGATGATGTGTTTTTATTAGCTTTGTTTGAATTCCTATCTTTTTTTAATTCATGTGAATTCTTGAGCACATTTAGATATAAATAACTAGCTTTGTAAATGACCAAAACAAACATGTTTTTATATTTAATCTAATCATTTGGAAGCTTTACTGACACCCACCAGAACAGCTGGACTAATCAATTAATGGATCTTAAAATACTATTACTAATAATAATAATGTTTGTTGTGCAAATAAAGATGTCGTAACGCTGGTTATCGCTGTGCGTTTGTTTCAGAGTGCTCCCTCCCAGACACACTCAACTCTTGGTTCTTGGTAGCACAGCTGCACGTGTGGTGAGTCTCTCACACACACACACACACATATATGCTCACTATGTGTTTCCTCATCTCACGTCTTCATTTCCTCATCTCATGTCTTCGTCTCACTATGTGTTTCTTCGTCTCACGTCTTTGTTTCCTCGTCTCACTATGTGTTTCCTCGTCTCACGTCTTTGTTTCCTCGTCTCACTATGTGTTTCCTCATCTCATGTCTTTGTTTCCTCGTCTCACTATGTGTTTCCTCATCTCATGTCTTTGTTTCCTCGTCTCACTATGTGTTTCCTCGTCTCACGTCTTCGTTTCCTCATCTCACTGTGTTTCCTCATCTCATGTCTTTGTTTCCTCGTCTCGCTATTTCCTCATCTCACTGTGTGTTTCCTCATCTCATGTCTTTGTTTCCTCGTCTCACTATGTGTTTCCTCGTCTCACTATGTGTTTCCTCGTCTCACGTCTGTTTCCTCGTCTCACTATGTGTTTCCTCGTCTCATGTCTTCGTTTCCTCGTCTCACTATGTGTTTCTTCGTCTCACGTCTTTGTTTCCTCGTCTCACTATGTGTTTCCTCATCTCATGTCTTTGTTTCCTCATCTCATGTCTGTGTTTCCTCATCTCATGTCTGTGTTTCCTCATCTCATGTCTTTGTTTCCTCGTCTCACTATGTGTTTCCTCATCTCATGTCTTTGTTTCCTCGTCTCACTATGTGTTTCCTCATTTCATGTCTTTGTTTCCTCATCTCATGTCTTTGTTTCCTCATCTCATGTCTTTGTTTCCTCATCTCACTGTGTGTTTCCTCGACTCATGTCTTTGTTTCCTCGTCTCACTATGTCTTTCCTCGTCTCATGTCTTTGTTTCCTCGTCTCATGTCTTTGTTTCCTCGTCTCATGTCTTTGTTTCCTCGTCTCATGTCTTTGTTTCCTCGTCTCATGTCTTTGTTTCCTCGTCTCACTATGTGTTTCCTCGTCTCATGTCTTTGTTTCCTCATCTCATGTCTTTGTTTCCTCATCTCATGTCTTTGTTTCCTCGTCTCATTATGTGTTTCTTCGTCTCACGTCTTTGTTTCCTCGTCTCACTATGTGTTTCCTCGTCTCACGTCTTTGTTTCCTCGTCTCACTATGTGTTTCCTCATCTCATGTCTTTGTTTCCTCGTCTCACTATGTGTTTCCTCATCTCATGTCTTTGTTTCCTCGTCTCACTATGTGTTTCCTCGTCTCACGTCTTCGTTTCCTCATCTCACTGTGTTTCCTCATCTCATGTCTTTGTTTCCTCGTCTCGCTATTTCCTCATCTCACTGTGTGTTTCCTCATCTCATGTCTTTGTTTCCTCGTCTCACTATGTGTTTCCTCGTCTCACTATGTGTTTCCTCGTCTCACGTCTGTTTCCTCGTCTCACTATGTGTTTCCTCGTCTCATGTCTTCGTTTCCTCGTCTCACTATGTGTTTCTTCGTCTCACGTCTTTGTTTCCTCGTCTCACTATGTGTTTCCTCATCTCATGTCTTTGTTTCCTCATCTCATGTCTGTGTTTCCTCATCTCATGTCTGTGTTTCCTCATCTCATGTCTTTGTTTCCTCGTCTCACTATGTGTTTCCTCATCTCATGTCTTTGTTTCCTCGTCTCACTATGTGTTTCCTCATTTCATGTCTTTGTTTCCTCATCTCATGTCTTTGTTTCCTCATCTCATGTCTTTGTTTCCTCATCTCACTGTGTGTTTCCTCGACTCATGTCTTTGTTTCCTCGTCTCACTATGTCTTTCCTCGTCTCATGTCTTTGTTTCCTCGTCTCATGTCTTTGTTTCCTCGTCTCATGTCTTTGTTTCCTCGTCTCATGTCTTTGTTTCCTCGTCTCACTATGTGTTTCCTCGTCTCATGTCTTTGTTTCCTCATCTCATGTCTTTGTTTCCTCATCTCATGTCTTTGTTTCCTCGTCTCATTATGTGTTTCCTCGTCTCATGTCTTTGTTTCCTCGTCTCATGTCTTTGTTTCCTCATCTCATGTCTTTGTTTCCTCGTCTCACTATGTGTTTCCTCATCTCATGTCTTTGTTTCCTCGTCTCACTATGTGTTTCCTCATCTCATGTCTTTGTTTCCTCGTCTCACTATGTGTTTCCTCGTCTCATGTCTTTGTTTCCTCATCTCATGTCTTTGTTTCCTCATCTCATGTCTTTGTTTCCTCATCTCACTGTGTGTTTCCTCGACTCATGTCTTTGTTTCCTCGTCTCACTATGTGTTTCCTCGTCTCATGTCTTTCCTCGTCTCATGTCTTTGTTTCCTCGTCTCATGTCTTTGTTTCCTCGTCTCATGTCTTTGTTTCCTCGTCTCATGTCTTTGTTTCCTCGTCTCACTATGTGTTTCCTCGTCTCATGTCTTTGTTTCCTCGTCTCATGTCTTTGTTTCCTCGTCTCATGTCTTTGTTTCCTCGTCTCACTATGTGTTTCCTCGTCTCATGTCTTTGTTTCCTCGTCTCACTATGTGTTTCCTCGTCTCATGTCTTTGTTTCCTCATCTCATGTCTTTGTTTCCTCATCTCATGTCTTTGTTTCCTCGTCTCACTATGTGTTTCCTCGTCTCATGTCTTTGTTTCCTCGTCTCATGTCTTTGTTTCCTCGTCTCATGTCTTTGTTTCCTCTAGGATGTGTTTGGTGCGGATGCGTCAGGAGGGCAGAGAAGGAAAGTACATGTGTCGTTACATCGTCCACTCAATGTGGGAGGACGTAGAGCAGAGGAGCAAAATCATGGGGGTGAGTTCTGTGTGTGTGTGTGTGTGTGTGTGTGTGTGTGTGTGTGTGTGTGTGTGTGTGTGTGTGTGTGTGTGTGTGTGTGTGTGTGTGTGTGTGTGTGTGTGTGTGTGTGTGTGTGTGTGTGTGTGTGTGTGTGTGTGTGTGTCATGTTTACCAGTAATATCATGTGACAATAACTCCGCTATATGTATCTTCATAGAAACCCAGATCGTAGAATTATCCCCACATTGTCTACAGATACGTGGAGATGAAAGGGGAGCAGAGTCTGAAAACAAGTTTCATTTAAATATTTGTTCCTTCAAGTTGTGTTGTATCGATGTATCGATATATCGATATATCGATACGGTGATATGAGACGAGATATCGTCTCATATTTTGGATTTCATAATATGGCGTCTTTTGTTGGTGTTAAAGGCAACATTCCAGTAAAGTGATGTAACTTTTTAACTTACCAGACTGTTGTTGTTGTTGTTGTTATTAATATTAGACCCTGATCAGGCTTTTTGTTTCCAATGAGAGTGAAGAGTTTTGTTCGCTGAAGCAGCTCTCGTTTTTACAAGATTGCCCTGAACGCCTCGTATGTTATTAGTTTTATTATATTTTTCTCACCTGGAGCTTAATGACTTTAATAACTGCTGCAAACTGCAAGAAAGCAACAAAAAGGAAGTGTTTTCTACCTGAAGGACGTGTATCCACATAGATTACAGTCATAACACGGCTGTGAATGTATTACATGATGCACCGTAGGAGAACATGTAGAACACACTGTATGAATATGACGACGTCGTGTTGAACACCAGTGTGACTGTTCTCTGCCTCCTTCTGTTGGATACATATTCATTATTTCTGAAAACATTTCCGCTCTGAGCTCCGATGTAACGGCGCATTGAGTTTTATTCGTGCCCTTGCATGCTACACGGATGCAGGTTTTTGTTTGTTTAAAGTCTTACGTCAGCATAATTGTGCCAACGGTTGTCAGAGCGGAGCCTGGCCCCGGTCACCGTGTCCACAGAGCTGCTGCTCTACTCGCTCAGTGGAGCAGCTCACTGACATCACACCGAGCGCCTTCAGGAGGACGTTCTGCTGTTCAAACTACTGGAATCAACTCTCACGAGTTCATGAGTGACTTTCAAACATTCGATTATTGTAGTCGCTGAACAGTTGATGTTCTATCACAGATGACGGTAAACGTGAACTTATTGTGACTCGTGATCCAAGTGGCTTATATTAACGGATAACAGACGATTAACGGAGCTTCATGTGACGATGTCTTCAGCTTTGAGACAGAAACGGGTCAGAGATGAGAAATTACTGTGTGTGTGTGTGTGTGTGTGTGTGTGTGTGTGTGTGTGTGTGTGTGTGTGTGTGTGTGTGTGTGTGTGTGTGTGTGTGTGTGTGTGTGTGTGTGTGTGTGTGTGTGTGTGTGTGCATTGGGTGCATTGGGTGGAGGGGGAGGGGGGGGGGTGTTACATGTGTGTGTTTTCACAGCTGCGTATGTGAACTTTTGTCAGCATGTGTTCATACACGTGTGTGTGTTCTTACATGTTGGCACACGTGACTGAGAATCCACAGATTGATTTGACCTCAAACTCTTAATTTATTCTGATTTAATCTAAACATCTGGCTGCAGACCAACACATCCATCTTCAGGAAACAACAAGTGGAATGAAAAGGAAATGTGATGAACAGTCACAAAGAATCCCAAAGATTTATTGTTATTAAAAACACCAACGGAACATGTCGGCGTCCTCGTAAAAGTTTATTATCCACTATTTACATAAGTGACTGAGAGTCACCAGTTAACACGGTCACACGTTAAACTGAAACACCTGTTGCTCTGAAACGTCGTGATCTGAATTCTGAAGGATTTGATTCTGACAACGAAGCGTAACACAACCGGACGTTTAGATGCTGGTAACAGTTTTAATTCAACGTTTAACTCGTCTGGATGGTCGGAGCAAAATGACACTTTATTATCAAACACATATTTTTGACGACGTCAGCTGTAAAAGGCTCGATAAAGACAGCTAACGTGTGTTAAAGCTGCATTCTCTCTAGTGTCCACCAGGGGGCGACTCCTCTGGTCCTATAGAAGTCTATGAGAAAATGACTCTACTTCTCTCTTGATTTATTACCTCAGTAAACATTGTAAACATGAGTTTATGGTCTCAATCTCTAGTTTCAAGTCTTCTTCAATACAGCATGATGTTCATTTAGTACATTATGGTCCATTTAGAGTCAAACAGACCATGCTTTAGGGCGGGGCTACACAGTGATTGACAGGTCTCTATGTCACTCCTCCTCAGTCCAGATATGGTCACTTCTGTTTATCGGTTGATAAAGAAACAAGATGGCGACGGACAAAATGCCAAACTGGAGGCTTCAAAACGTCCACAAACCAACGAGGCGACTACGTCCACTTCTCATAAACACTTTATTCCTCTGACCTCCTCTAAAGGACAAGTGACTCAGTAAAGACCTGAACAATGACTTCTTTATGAATACGGTTATGGTTCAGATCACGTCCACGTTGGAGAGGAATCACTTTTTCTGTTTTCGGAAAGCATGTTTTACTGAAACACAGTCCTTCTGTGTGTGTGTGTGTGTGTGTGTGCGCGCACATGTATTTTTACAACACACACACACACACACACACACACACACACACACACACACACACACACACAGCAGTGATTGGAGTGGCTCTTAGGTTTCATGCTAATTGTGTTAAGCAGCAGTAAAAACATTGGTCATTTTCTCCATGTTCATAATTACGTCTGCAGCCGAACAGGAGAATCAGACTCAACGTTATTGTGCAGAAATTCACTTTTTGACTGTTACATGAACTGCTAGCAGCCCGGCGTTGTTTAGTGGCTCGTACGGACTGATTGACAAGTTATTCACAACCATCGGAGCTGTTTTGGGGCTCGGCGTTTTGCCCGAGGACCCTTTGGCATGTTGACAAGAGGAGCTGGTGATCAAACCAGCAACCCTGTGATGAGTGGACGGGCCACTCGTCTTCAGACCCACTCTGAAATGTGCTTCATCAGCTTTCCATCTTCAGGTCCACATGTTAATGTGTGTAATACTTTGGTTTGTCACCAAAGACCTGCAGAACTTAACAGCATGTGAGCTTTGTTATTGTAGCACATGTTAGCATGACAGAGCTGCTAGCATGACAGAGCTGCTAGCATGACAGAGCTGTTAGCCTCACAGAGCTGCTAGCATGACAGAGC
>JAVDOI010000350.1:22500-77921 GCA_032191485.1 Leptoclinus maculatus
CTGTTCTGCCTCACCCACCTCACCCACTCCCCTCTGAGCACTTTACCCCCCCCCCCCCCCCCTCTGTATATTTTCTTTCCCTCCGTGAGATTGAAAACACTCCTTCAGAAACACCTGCAAGCCTCCAGGACCACCTCCTCCTCCTCCTCCTCCTCCCCCCCCCCCCCCTTCCTTTCATCCCGTCTCCACAGAGTTCTGTTTCACCGTTTGCATCACTGCTCCTTCTTCACTTTTAATATTCTCTTTTCTCTTGTAAGCCCTCGTGCAGAACAAGCCCCGACACTGCTGCCTCACAATAATATCACACACACACACACACACACGATGCAGGTGGGTCAAAGGTCATGGAAGCTGCGTCTAACTCAATCAGCCAACAACGACCTCTGAGGAAGAATAGAAAAGGCTTCATGAGAGATTCACTGGTGTCAGAGCTCAATGAATCTCATGTTTATGGACAATTTAACAGTAAATCTGAGAGAAATGTCTTTAAATCAACTGTGACCACCAGCTGGTGTCAGATGTGTTGTTGGGAGGCTGGTGAACACGTCGGGCTCGTACTGGAGGAGAAGTGTTGACAGTAAACGACTTCCTGTCCCGTGCAGATGCAGTACGTGGACGCTCTGGACGGAGACGACCTGATTCTGACCGGAGAGGTGAAGTGGCGCCCTCTGGTGGAGGAGAACGCTCAGAGCATCCTGAAGGTGGCCACGCCCACCTACAACGACACCGGACTGTGAGGCGAAGAAGACTCCTCTTCCTCTTCCTCTGACCTCTTTGTCTCTCTCTCTCTCTCTTTCTCTCTCTTCTCTCCTCTCTTCTGTCATAAAAGGAGAGATTTTAAATCTGTTGCTGTAGCTTTCTCATCCACTCCTCTTCCTCTCCTTCCTCCTCTGTCTCTGGACGCTCAGTGTAGACAGTCAGAGATTATCTTTCACACACACACACACACACACACACACATATCAGCAAACCAGCCAATCCAACAACAGGAACCGCCATTGCATCTTCCTCCTCCTCCTCCTCCATCACTGTCCTGTCGGTTCTGAGAGCGTCCTCTCTTCACACAAGAAGAGAACAATAAACTCTATTTATGTCTTTTGTTTTCCTGCATGAATGCCACGCTGTATTTATAAAGTATTTTGTATACCTCCATGTTTACACTCTTGGCCTCAGACTTGTGTCGCCGTCGCTTTAAGCAGGTGAAGTCAGGTGACCTGATGATAACTCTCACAGTCTGCCTCTCTCTCGTCCCTCGACGCTCTCAGACCCAACAGGAAGTCACTGCAACAGACAAAAGAGTTCTTTTGTTTTTAAAAAGGTGAATAAATAAAATGTTATCTGGATGTATAAATCTACCGAGCCTTGTTTCTGTGACCTAAAGAGATCAAAATGAGCTGCTTTGCTCTGAAGCTTGTTAGCTTAGCATGCTAACTTCCTCCTTCCAGTTGAAATGTGAAGTTAATATTAGGGCTGCAACAACGAATCGATCAAATCGATCAAATTCGATTATTAAAAGAGTTGGCAACGAATTTCATTATCGATTCGTTGTGTCGCGCGACTATTACGCCACTCAATAAGTCGCGGAGATGTTTGAGTATAAAATAAAGTAGAGTTGAGCGCAGAGCGGAGGTCGAGGAAAGACCACCGGAGACCCGTAACGATGTTCTGAAACACATGGCGGAGGCAGAGAAACCAGTACGACCTCAGTCATCCAAGGTGTGGGAGCATTTCACACCAGTGGAGCTGGTGGAACATGTTCTAGGTAGGGCTGTGCCACATCCAATCAATTTCAGCAAACATCCCAGAATGATTTAATGCAAACAAATTAAGGTATCAAACACGTATTACTACTTTGCAGTTAAATATTTAACCTTTATTCCAACATGAAAAAAAGCAGTAAATAACACTTTGATAAATACGTCAGGACATCTTATTAATGTCACCCTCACGGGATTCAGTATAATATATGTATATATATATATCATATAATAATATTCAGTATAATATAATAATGTAGATCATATAATAATATATTTATAACTATATATCCATTTATCAGACAGGTGCTTCATGTCCCTCACTCCCTAACTGTCCATGCTGGATCTGTCCCCGTTGTTTTAAAAAGCTAAATAAGTTATTAGCATGACGTCATCCAGCTAGCCAAACCTGTCTGGTGTACAGCTAGTAGAGAAGCTTCATGTGCTGCTTCCCTTTCCCGCTAGTCTGCTGTCTGATTGTGAAGTCAGGCTGATCTGATATCAGCTCTTTGGCCTGAAGTTTCTCCTCAAAGTTCTCCTCTCACACGGGTCACGTATTTGTCATTTCCAATTTCTGGTTTCAACCGGAAATTGAACCTTTAACTTCCGGTTAGCCGATTCAACCGGAATCGAGCAAATGACAACTAAGAGACTTAATTGTCATTCGCTCCTCGAACCGGTGTTCTTTGCCGGTGTTCTGCGCCGCCATATTGACGGCCGTCCCTAAGCTCTAATGTAGCTCTGAGGAGCGAGGATCGAGGAGGGAGGAGGGACCTCGGAGGAGCCATGAGCGAGGACCCACGAGAACAGACTTCCAGGAAGTGTTTTAACGGCCGACACGCCCCCTCATTGTTCATCTGTGATGTGATTGGACGCTGCAGCCGATCGGACTGATGAGATTGTTTTCAACATGTAAACAGTGAAGACAGATCACAGAATGAACTCTAGTTTATATTTGATTAGTTTTCTGATTCAACATCTGGTTTAAATATTGTTCATTGTAGTCTGAACAACAAAAGGACCACAAACAACTTTCTTCATTTATTAGAAAGATTTGTGTTTTCATGATCTGATATTTCCCTCAATAACTTTATTATGAAACAATTAAAATCAGAGCGAGCTGGAGAGACTAAACCCTTTATATATATATATATATATATATATATATATATATATATATATATATATATATATATATATATATATATATATCTATATCTCTATATATATATAGATATATATAGATATCTATATCTATATATATCTAGATATAGATATAGAGAGAGAGAACTGAGAGACAAAATACTTTTGACATCATTCATCATCATTTCATTCAGTCACGTGAGGCTGTTCATTCCTGATTGTCGGGTTTGATGAGTTTTGATGACTTGGGAAATTAATGCTTTTTTGTTTTTTTATCCGATTCATCGATTAATCGAAAAAATTATCGACAGATTAATCGATTATTAAATTAATCGTTAGGTGCAGCCCTAGTTAATAACACGATGAATGTCTCAACGCTGCAGAAGTGAAGCTACATGGGCTGGTTCTGTTGTGTGAAGAAGAGTTCACTTACTGATGAGATGAACAGCTGGTGGAGCTCATTGGTGCCGTTAAATATCTGCAGAAGAAGAAGAGGTCGTTTAAGATGATGGAAATATGAGCTTTGTGTTGGTTTCATGTGTTAATGTGAGGAAGGTTACAGCCTCCTCATCGCCACACAGACACACACAGAGACACACACACACACAGACACAGACACACACACACACACAGACACACACACAGACACACAGACACACACACACACACACACACACACACACACACACACACAGACACACACACACACACACACACACACACACACACACACACACACACACACACAGACTTCTCTGTTCAGTTTGACCTCGTTGTGTTTGATTTTCACAATAAGAGCCCAATAAGGACCCGTTGTGATGTCCAGGATCAATAAATACATATTCTCTTGAGAATCAAAGATATTTGTTGTCGTCCAGAGAGAATAAACTCCGATGTGAAGCTCCATGAGGACAAAGAACCTGTGATTGTTGGATCATTTAGGATGTGAACCCTCTTCAGCGTCTCTGGTTCTGTTGCTCCACAAACTAATTAAATACTAAGTATATCAGAAAACACAGCATGCTGTTCTGGCTGTTCTGACCCACAATCCTTTGCGCTGCAGGTTCAAGGTGCCATGAGGAGGTAGTACTTCCTGATTGGATGAGTACTGCGTGTAACAGTGTGTACTTGTGTGTACTTGTGTGTACTAGAAGTAAAGTATGTGATTTGTAACGCAGCTTCTCTCTCATGTTGACTGTAGGAGACAAACTAATACTCCAACCATAATTCATTTAGTGTTTAGCTGAATAGAAACTTTGATTGTATGAGATGAGAGAGGACGAGATGATCCTCTGTAACGTGTAGATGCTGCGTTGAGCCTGCAGAGGGAGACACACTCCATCTTCATCTCTTCTGATGATGATGATGATGCAGCGTCTGAAGGACCGTTTATATCTATTATTATATTATTACTTTACGTGTGATTATTGAGAGCATTTGTTCCTTTTCAGAAGTTCCTCTTTATCTTCAACAAACTAAATGTAACAATCTGTCCTTTGGAACTCGTGGAGAACTGTTTCCCTCAAAGTCTGGAGCTGAAAATGACGTCAAGAAACAAGTTTGGTTTTTCTTTGGAGTCTTCATGCTCCGAACCATGTTTAACGTCACATTGCTATGAATTGTGGGTAAATCCCCGGGGGACAATCTGCAGAAATGCTGTCCCGATCCCGATCTCCTCTCAGACTCACGGACCTGGTCCTGTCAAGTCCTCCAGAGTCTGAGTCTCTGAGACACGTTGAGCTCTTTATGAACACTTTACGTAAGTCTGCTCTTCTGCAGACTTTGCCCGAGGGAATTACCCACAATTCATAGCAACGTTTCTTTTAGGTTTCTGCAGGTGTGTGAGCATTCTGAATGTGTTCAAGTCTCTTAAACAGTGTGGGAGACAGAAGCAGCTGCACGTTACTGCTTTTTTTATTTGGTGTATTTGACTCTAACGCGCCGTGAATGGAGGATATTTAGTGGGTTAACTTGATAACTATTGTATCCGTTCATAAAGAAACCAGTTTTACCAGAACGACGGTGTTATTCTCTCCTCATGCGTCTGACCTGCCTCGGCTCCAGATCGGGTTTAATCTCATCAGAATACCAGTAAATACTCATATAGTATCAGATCAGCACGTATTCATATCTATCTTCACTTCTACACAACCAGAGTCTTTGCCGACGATGATCTGTTGTTGCTCATAGAAGTAGAAATCACAGCTCATGTGATACGTCCGTCACATTCATTCTCATGTTGTGCTAATGTCTCCAGTAGATATCAGAAGCTACAGCGTTTCACTGAATAAGTAAAACAATTCATCCTCTGGGGATCATGAATGTCTGTATCAATGATCATGGACCTCCATCCAACAGTAGTTGAGATACTCTTCTCTGCACCAAAGACAGCTTTGCTTTGTTGAAGAACAAAGACTCTTTTTTTACCCACTAGGAGAGTTTGTGTGTCAGGACTTGAACTGGGTCATGAACCAGGTTCCATTATGGAGGATCCCAGGGTGACAGGGTCGGTTTCCTGACATCTGGGTCACAGAGAAGCTCTTCGCACCGCTGCAGGTCAAACTGAGTTTTACTCTCTGAGCTTCGTTTTGTGTCTGTATGGTTTCAGTGAATACAGAACACATGACGGCTATAGCAGGATGGAGTTAGCATGTAGCATGATGTAGTCGTGTGTTTGTGTGCATGAAAGACAAACATCCTGCAAGTTTTGAGACTTAAATGATTCGAAAAGAAAGAAAAGTGTCCGTGATTAAATAACTATCATCAGCTTCAGAGGAAACATAGGTTTATTATCAGATGTAACGCAGACTTTGCATTCAGCTCTGAGTGAGTCGTGAGAGTATTTAATGAAATGTGTGAGCTGCTAGAACATGTTTGGAACCGCCTGCATCATCAAACGCTCCAGCGCTTCTTCAGTCAGAAGAGTTCTGTGTCTCCAGGTGACACATCACACCCAGAACACTCACATACCAGCATGCATGAAGGAATCTCCCTCTGGAATAAAGGGAAACCGTTGGTCCTCTGCAGGAAGATGAGGGAGGACTTTGAGCTGCTCTGAACCTGCATGAACAAGAATCCTGCAGGTGACGAGATTCTCTCTTAGTGCTCGTCGTCTTCCTGCATTTCTGTATATATATATATATATATATATATATATATATACATATATATATATTTCTATAACAGTTTCATATTACGTAGTTGCAGGTCTCTTCTGTCTCTCTGTTCTGTATGAAGGGTAAAGTCTGCGTGGCCCATTTTCATGATGTCTTCGCTACAAAAGAGTAAGAAATGTTCCGTCCCACATGTTAGTTTTCAGCCGTTTTCAATCCTGCTCACGCTGTCGACAGACTCACAAGTCAGAATCTCCCTTCTTTCGTTGCTCAAACTGCGTGGAAACAGTTTTGGAGGTAAAAACACCAAACAGTATGGAACCAAGTCAAAGTCTTTGGGGCGGCCGTTCATATTCAAATGCAGAAGTTGGATCCCTCCGCTAACGGTGGAGCTGAGGCAGAGCCTTCAATCACGCCCAACGTTAAGCCTTCATCGAACTTAAACGGATGAGTTGCATAAAGATTTACCACCTGTACAATAGAGAACAAACACGTTTTGTGTACCGGCCTGTAAACACGTTTACTTCTGACGTGGAGTCGAGCATTTCAACATGGAGGTCTATGGGGATCGACTCGCTTCTGGAGGCAGCCTCAAGTGGCCATCTGAGGAACTGCAGCACTTTTGCTTCATTTTACAGCACCAGAGTTTGCTGTTTGGTGATGACACACACACACACACACACATATTAAAATAATATTCTTTGGGCTCTCTTCCCGCCGGTAAACGGCTCCAGAATGTTATTCTTCCAACTGTCTCCCTCGAAAGCTGCTTCCTAGACGACGTTGACCAGCAGAGCGTCATCCTCAGGAGGCTCCGTGTCTCCGCACGGATGTAGATACGTTTTTGTGATTGAGTCCGAATCCAGGACGTCACGTTCTCGACGCCGTTCTATTAACAACTTTGCATTAAGAAATCTCCAGATATCATCAATTGTCTGCTATTGTGAGACTAATCATCATCATCATCATCATCATCATCCAGATCTTTGGTTACCTGCTTAACTATTTATTCCCACCAGCTTCAGCTTTGTAGAGGCACATGTTATCATTCTAACACGCTAAACTAAGATGGCAAACATCAGCATGTTAGCATTGTCTTTGTGAGCATGTTAGCATGCTGATGTTAGCATTATGCATAAAGCCTGAAGAGCTGCTAGCATGACTGTAGACTCTTAGTCTTGTGTTGACCACACAGCTGTGGTCGGTCTGCAGGATGGCAACAAAACCCAAATACATGAACATTTTCCAGCTGTGAGATCTGTAAGAAACAAGTAGGTGAGCTGCAGTGAATCAGCCATCTACCAAATGACATGAAATATTGTATGACTGTGTCTGAACTACAGGGTTTTATTAGACATGACAGCTTATAGTGGTTTTAATATTCGGATCATATTCACACCGCTGGGACATTGTTTTAGCACAAAGTGTTTCCATAAAGCAGCTCATGACTCCGCTCCGGCCTCGTGGTTTGTGTTCAGCCTCACTCTGCCTCACTTCATTCGGTCTCCAGTTTGCTTCCATTTATTTGTTCTGTTTCGTCACCAAACGTTATCTGTCAGCGACTCCGTCAGTCCCAGTGTTTGTGATCTACTTCTACTTCCTTTAGGGTCACACTGCAGCTTTTGTTTCCTCGTGCCTTGGTTTGATGGGTCTGTTTGGTTCTTTGCTTTCTCACCTTTGACACACACACACACACACACACACACACACACACACACATGCACACACACACACACACACACACACACACACACATGCACACACACACACACACACACACACACACACACACACACACACGTCTTCACTCGTCACAATCATGTCGGACGATTCTGCAACACTGCGATGTCCAGAGTCAATGCAGGAATCAATGTGCCGCTTATGTGTGCGAGGTGTAAAGTTCAGTCAGCGTGTGAACGTCTGGATGTCAGTCTGGAGACTAAAGCTGAACACTTGATGTCAGCTTTAGAGACTTTAGGGATGGAAATGTTGGTCAGTCCTCTGCTTTGGTCCAGATCAGGAGACAACCTCTGGTTCTAGAGAGTGAAGTCGTTGCTTCATGTGTTAAAGCTGCATTCTCTCTAGTGTCCACCAGGGGGCGACTCCTCTGGTTCTATAGAAGTCTATGAGAAAATGACTCTACTTCTCTCTTGATTTATTACCTCAGTAAACATTGTAAACATGAGTTTATGGTCTCAATCTCTAGTTTCAAGTCTTCTTCAATACAGCATGATGTTCATTTGGTACATTATGGTCCATTTAGAGTCAAACAGACCATAAAGCAGGGGATGCTTTAGGGCGGGGCTTACTGTGATTGACAGGTCTCTACGTCACTCCTCCTCAGTCCAGATTTGGTCACTTCCTGTTCACTGGTTGCGAAAACAAGAACATGGCGACGAGAGCTGAGCTGAAGGAGTTTCTGGTGAACCTGCATGATGTCATCTGGTTTCAACAGAATCCGACCCGGTGGCTCCGATGACGAGCTTTAAGAATAACTCTATAGAAACAGACCATCTTCTCTCTGATGGAGGTCTGATAGAGGATCAGGACTACACTGAGACTGGTTCATATAGAGGATCAGGACTACACTGAGACTGGTTCATATAGAGGATCAGGACTACACTGAGACTGGTTCATATAGAGGATCAGGACTACACTAGACTGGTTCATATAGAGGATCAGGACTACACTAGACTGGTTCATATAGAGGATCAGGACTACACTGAGACTGGTTCATATAGAGGATCAGGACTACACTGAGACTGGTTCATATAGAGGATCAGGACTACACTGAGACTGGTTCATATAGAGGATCAGGACTACACTAGACTGGTTCATATAGAGGATCAGGACTACACTAGACTGGTTCATATAGAGGATCAGGACTATACTAGACTGGTTCATATAGAGGATCAGGACTACACTAGACTGGTTCATATAGAGGATCAGGACTACACTGAGACTGGTTCATATAGAGGATCAGGACTACACTAGACTGGTTCATATAGAGGATCAGGACTACACTGAGACTGGTTCATATAGAGGATCAGGACTACACTAGACTGGTTCATATAGAGGATCAGGACTACACTGAGACTGGTTCATATAGAGGATCAGGACTACACTGAGACTGGTTCATATAGAGGATCAGGACTACACTAGACTGGTTCATATAGAGGATCAGGACTACACTGAGACTGGTTCATATAGAGGATCAGGACTACACTGAGACTGGTTCATATAGAGGATCAGGACTACACTAGACTGGTTCATATAGAGGATCAGGACTACACTAGACTGGTTCATATAGAAGATCAGGACTACAATGAGCCCTCTTGAGTGACTCTCTTGTGCTGCAGGTTTTATAACTTCTGTTCTGTCCCGACAACAGATCTTCTGTGTGGTTTATTTTAATTTCAACCTTTCATTTTTGGCCTTTTCCCTTTTGTCAGAGAGAACAAATTGTCTTTTGACAATGCTGGAGTCTCACTGTGAGGCTTGAGCTGCAACCTTTAGCTGCTAACCAGCACCACTTCACCACAGTGTTGGAGCTGTGGGTGGAGAGAGAAGGTCTGTTTGTTCTCCAGCAGAAGATATCAAAGAAGTGGACTCTACTGGGAACATGTCAGTATGTAGATCGTGAACCATCGTCTGACTTCTACGTTTTGGGAAACACGCTTATTCACTTTCTTGCTGAGAGTTAGATGACATGATTAGCTTAGCTTAGCGTAGCATAAAGACCCAAATAAAACCCACCTCCCAGCACGTGTAAAGCTCATTGGTTAACATGTCACATATTTGTTTAATGTAAAAGGGCATAATGTGCAGGAAGTTCTTCTGAGGACCGTTAACTTTGGCTAGCTGTTTCACCCGAAGCTAAGCTAACCAGCTAATCTGGGGAAATAATGAACGTGTATGAAGTCACTCACTACTTACAATATAGTGCTGTTTGAATGTATAGTGAGAATGATTAAACCCTATATAGTGGACTCAACGTATCCCACAATGCAATATATACCATCATGCATTGCGCTGAAGACGGGCGAGAGCAGAGAGAACGACGAGTTGTACGCTTATTACCGCCACATTCATAAAGTTAGTGCGTCCCGCTTTACCTTTCACAATAATAGTTCTACTGGACGTACAGTTTACCTGACCAGGTAGTTTTGTCGCCCTAAATCTAACCGACACCGTATATATATATATATTATATATATATATATATAACGTCTCAAAGCAGCATTTCCTTCTTGTGGCTGCAGATGGATTTGGATTCTTGTTGTGGAGTAAAGCAGCACATGAAGCTCAGTGTTCGCAGAGTGAATGAACACTGTGGGTGTTAATAGCTGTGAGTGTGTTTACTGTCCATGAGAATATTTCCTCTGTAAGCAGAATAAATAAGAGATAAATAGATAATTACTGCCCACTGAAAACCACGAGTGTTCAGGAACCGGCTGTTCGTCCCCTGAGACTAAAACCAGACTCAGACTTATTACGTTTTGTCTTTTCTCTGCAACCGAATGTTTGTCATGAACCGGTTTCTTTAACATGACGTGGTTGTTATGAACTGTATAATCCTCAGAAATAATAAAACCTCTCTGCTGCCGGTCAGACAATGAACAGAGTTCCTTTATTCACGGTCGTCTCCAGTTAACTCTGGATCCAGTCCAGTGCGTCTGCCTTGATGTTCATTATGTAACACACTCCACTGACTTCATGCTGACGTCTGTGTGTGTGTGTTGCAACAACACACACACACAGACACACACACACACACACACACACACTTATCAGCACAATGTAGCAGCAGAGGAGAGTTACACTGAGAGAGGCTGAACTGTATGTAAGAAGGCTGAAGAGAGGCATTATGGGTGTGTGAGGGGGGGGGCAGGTTTAACCTGATCTGTATGATGCTTCTCCGCTGTCAGTATGTCACACAAAGACACACATTTGCATTTCATGTATTTCCCCTGAACCATCTTGCTGTACTCGACTCCCTCTGATAGTATCACAGTGTAAAAGTACCTCATACAACCACAGTGTGTTTGTATGAGGTACTTCTCCACAGTCAGTGTTTTACTGCAGTAGATGAGTATATATATGTATATATGTATATATATATATATATATATATATAGTGCCGTAAATGCTGGAATAATTCCGCTGCATAAAAAATGCCCTTCAAAATAAAATCCCGCGACCCACCAGTTGGATCACTGATCTAAGATCTCTACAAAGACTCCAGACTGTACTTGTAGCTCACAGAACACAGGAGCTGCTGTCACCAAAGTCACACAATAAGACGAAAAGGTAAGATTACTGTTAGATCGATACCGGCTTCAGTTCCCCGTCGGAACGAAAGAAACAAGATTTTTTGTATCCAATGTTCAGCTTTCTGTTCTGGAAATGAACGACAACGACACCATTTAATAAGACAATGCCACATAGACGTACGATTTCAGAAAACTTCACTGATGCCCTGATGTAAGTAATCCACTTAGGAAGCTTCAGGTTATTCTTTCCCTGCAGCTGCTGTCACAGAGAAAATGTGCTGATGCAGCAGCTTCTGAGCTGAGTTTAACACAAAGAGGCTCGAGGCGGTGAAAACACAGAGAATATGTGAGAACCTCCACAGCAGGTGTGAAGCCACAGAACACGCAACACGTTAACGCTTAACGTTGTAATCCAACATTCCCTCCGATGTGATGATGCACGTCTGAACGGGTTCCACAATAAAGTCTTCTACCAATTCATGTAAATGAGAGAGCACACGAGAGCAATCACACTGCTCAACGGTGTTGAATGCATGATCTGAATGAGTGAGGCCAAGAGAAGAGAGAGAACGTTGTGATCGTGTTTTTATAGTTTGACTGACGGCATTTGAAGCGTTTGACTGATTTCCAGAAGTGTCTCCTGTTAACACGGTTTACTCAACGTGGCCGAGAGGAGAAGCAGGTTCGTGGTTGTATCCTGATACACCATTCATTGAACATGTCACTGGAGTATGTGTTGTGGTACATAATCATTCATACACAGCAGCAAAACACAGACATTACAGATGTGCAGCTTCTTGTGTCTCTTTGTAGTCGTTACGCAGCTCGTTGGGGTCATTGTGTGTCTCCTGGTAGGTGTTTTGTGTGGTTATTTTGTCTCTTTTTACAGATGTTTTGTGTCTCTTTGTAATCATATTGAGTCTCTTTGCAGCTGTTTTGTGTCTTTGTAGTTCTTTTATGTCACTTTGTAATAGTTTTGGTCTTTTTGTAGTTTGGTTCTGTGATTATTTTCCCTCTTTTGTAGCCATTTTGTGTCTCCTAGTGGTTTTTCCTCTTTTTTGATAGTCGTGAGTATCTTTGTGTCTCTTTGCAGTTGTTTTGTCTTTTTGTAGTTTTTTTCTTTAGTGTGTCTTTGTATTGGCTTTGGTCTCTTTGTAGTCTTTGTGTGTCTCTTTGTAGTCTTTGTGTGTCTCTTTGTAGTCCTTTCGTGTTTCTTTGTGTTTCTTTTGAGTCTGTACCTGGTATGTAACTCTTTAAGGGACATGTTGTAAGTGAAGGCCCCGGACACGTTGGGCCCCTGGGCCTGTGCCCAGCTGCAGCAGGTGAGTTCACCTGAGCTGTTTTTAGCAGCAGGTGCGCCGGCTGCAGAAAGCTGCTCGACAACAAAGATGAACCATCAGAAGTGTGACAGAGGTGAGGCGGCTTGCGTGAGACATCAGCAGGATTATGTGAGCGATCTGCACTTACGTAATACTGCTGCACATTCCTACTCGGAGGTAAAAGGCTGAGGAGACGTTGGTGTGCTGCTGGAGTTCAGTCAGTGATGGTGAACATGCTTTAGAGAACTATGCAGTAATGCTGCTCCATGGAGAGCTTTGACTCGTACAAACCTGCTCCTGCGTTCATTTAAAGTGCTGACAAATTACATTTATTATGAAAAGCCGATCCTGCAGACAGAAAAAAGCCACACGACATAACACTAGTACTTAGTACGTCGTACTTTGTGCAGGAGTATCTGGGAACAAGTCATTGTTTCCTGATCCACTTATTCAATAAAACATATTTACATGAATCAATTACTGCGTTTACTTCAGTAATTGATGGTAATACTTCTTCCTGTCATCCTCCCAACTCTACCACACAGTCATGACTCTCCTCAAACACGTGACCACGAGCATCTAACCTTCACACCTGCAAACAGGAAGTCATCCAGTCATTCCTGAGAAGGGCACGCACGCTTATTAACATCTGCTCTAACCAATTCATAATTGAGTTCATGTTTTGCTTCTATGTAAGCAGATTGTCTGTGTGTGTATGTGTGTGAACCTCTGACGTCAGCACTTCAGTGAGAATGAAGAAGACCTTCAGTGACGAACTCTTTGAGGTTTGATCGATGCGTGACCTGTGGTGCAGACAGACGGACCTTTTGTTTGCACTGAAGATGTCGAGCTAACGTTCAAAACTCGAACCACCGGTTTGACTCTTCTCTGACGGACGTGACACTGAAACATGACGTTTGAATGAGCGGAGGAAAAACAGTTTCATGGAAGTTCAGAGCACAGAGAGAAACTTCCTGTGACCTCTCGCTCTGAATGTTCTTGTGTCTGCAGGATGCATTCAAGGTTTGGCTGCAGCTCACTCGTACTGGAGACTTTATTCTTCCACTGACACTCGTGACCCGAGTGTAAAACCTAATCCCTCTGTAGGACGAGTGCAGCACATCGCAGCTCGTTTTACTTCTACAAACACTGTCTGTGCGTCTGCACCTCCACCCTGTTGGGTCAATATTTAGTCACGCGTCAGACGTGGACTCCTCGCGGATGTTTAAACGTCGGTAGAGTCGTACCTGGAGGGGAGAGGGCTTCTCTCTTCCTCTGCAGAGTGAGGACTCTGTGACTGCTCCACCTTCGGCGTTGACACAGAAAAACCATTTAGGACGAGTTCAGACACATTCGTCTGTTAATTTGGTCACGTTGCTCCCCGGGGGGGGGGGGGGGGGGGGGGTGAATCCTTCCTCCTTCTAATGATCTCTGACTCTCTGACGTCCACAGAGCACGATGTACGAGAACACTTTGTTTTACGTTCTCAAGCTTTAATGCTCGTTGTTAACCTGCTGGATGCAGAAGCTTCAACACGTGTTTCAGACAGAAGACATCAAATCAGATCAGATCAAACTTTATTGATCCCGAAGGAAATTCTTGTGCCAGAGATTGATAAAAAAACAAAGAAGAAGAAGAAGAAGAATTGAGTGAAACCATAAAGAGTATGATAAGTAACCCTAACAGCAGCTGTAGGAGCCATTAGTTGAGCTTCTCTCAGGTTGACCACGGCGTGCTTCAGAGGGTCGTAAACTGATCATAACCACTTTATTATCATTCAGATAAGTGTTGATTCATCGGTTTAGATGTCAGTTTGATTATTATAAATAAAACTCTGTTACACACTTTTGATTTAATATCATTACTAAAGTTGTAAACTCCTAAAGGCTGCAGTTTAACTCTCTCGGTGACTTTATATTTGACTTTTTAAAATGTCTTTAAGTGTCTAATAGTTACATAATGAAATGTCTCAAAGGGACCTCTGACCTCTGACCTCTTTAACTTCATCATGTTCTTTATTTGACCTTCATTACGTCAGTGAGGTAGAAGGTCACAGGTAACATGCTGCCTGCAGAGACGGGGAGTCTCGGGGGGGGGGGGGGGTATATGTAAACGTCCACTGAAATCTGTATTATTCTTGATTATGAATCTATAACTCCTGATACTGATATGTTGATTGATATATTGATATGTGTGTTTGCTGGTAGAACTACACACCTCCTGCTGAAGCAGCTTCAGGGCGGAAAGGCTGTGAGGAAGTGAGGCAATGCTGCCTTCAAAATAAAAGCACATACAAAAACTGCAAGTAAAGCAATTAACAAGAATTTATTTTTGAATTATTACAAAAAAGGTGGATTGATACTGTCTGATTCATTAATTCTCATTTAGATTATGATAAAAGCACAAAGAATATATCATAATACAGAGCTTTATATTGTAAACTGAGTTACAGGAATTACCTGCAAATAATATCACAAAACGTTAAAATCCATATTTTACATGAAACACTTCTGGATGTAATTTGAAGGGAATCACTGGTAATGAAATCTAATAATGATTAATTATTATTATTAATCTATTATGTTGTGTTATGTTGACAGACGTCACGTTATTGCTTCTGTTGACTTATTAAGATGCAACTCCTACATTTAAATACCAATAAACAATCAACACAACTGTGAACCATGTCGATCATCAAACTTTAGTTCTAAATCCCAGAAATCACGACAGTGTCATTGTTACACTTATTGTGAGGAAAACAAACAAAAACACGTTAAATCAAGTTTACACATAAACATCAGAAATCTGCCTTAAAGCGCTTCAACACATTTCTACTCACTGGCTCGTCTTTAGGGTTAATAGGGTTAATCATTTCATTTATTTATTGTATTTCATCAGCGTTCAAACTTGACCTCATGTGTTCTCGCTTTGTTTATTCTTCTGTTGTTTTATTACTTTGTTTTGTCTGTAAAATCATTTTATGATGAAAAATAAAGTTTCTAATAAGGAATGACGGGTGAATTCATATTTACTCACGTTTAAATGGAGCTTTTATTTCAATTAAATTCACATTTTAATCAGAATAAGCACGAATTTACATAATTATTATCAAATGACACACCTGTAACATGAACAGGTGCGCCTTCTCACTTTATTTTGAAATGTCTTACCAGAAGTTGGCCATGTTGTGAACTGGTTGGCTTGACAACGGAGGAGGAAGAGGAGGAGGAAGAGGAGGAGGAGGAGGAGGAGGAGGAGGGGGAGGAGGAGGAGCGGGAGGAGGAGGAAGAGGAGGAGGAGGGGGAGGGGGAGGAGGAGGAGCATGTCCACGTTGGAGACCAATGACAGGACAGGTAGCAACAGGTGAGCCTCTCTCACACACACACACACACACACACACACACACGGAGGACAGACGTGTGACATGACGAGGAACTAGAGGAGAGAAGACGACGAGGACAGGAAACCGATCCGGGTTTATTATCGAGATTAAAACCCGGATGACAGAAGACAGAAACAGTCTAATAAGGACTTTGTGTAGTTAGTGTGAGTTTAAAACGTATTCAAAGAGTTAAAGCTCGTGTTGTTGGACCCGCTGGATTATTGATCTGATGGAGTTTATTTGGTTACAATGTCTCCTTCTGTGCAGTAATGTCTCCACACCGCTTTGATAGTAGGAACTAGTTGAGTCTCGTTATTAAACCTCCTGTTTGCTGATTATTACCCCCCCCCCCCGGAGCTGCGGACTACCCCGGCACCATGATCAGCTCGGAGGCCCTGCGGCCGTCCGCGTCCGGCAGGAAGCCGCTGGGCAAGCTCGCCTCCCGGCTGGAGGAGGTGAAGAACCCGTGGAGGCAAGTGTCCACGCTGGAGCTGAGCCACAACGAGGCGGCCCGCCTGGCCACGGACGCCCTGCTGGAGCACGGGGAGCAGGAGTACCGCCGGGTGCTGACCGAGGAGCGGGAGCTCAACTTTCTGTCCCCGCTGGAGGTGCGCTACATCACGGAGCAAGCGGCCAAGACGTGCGCCTCCGAGAGCAACGGCGGCGGCGGTCCCAACGACCCGGACTTCGGGGACGGAGACGCCGTGTCAGTCCTCACCTCCGGGACTTACTTCCCGATGATGTCCGACGACGAGCCGCCGATGCTGGAGCTCGGCTGGCCGGACTCCCCGGCGAGGTACGGACCGTCGGAGACGCAGATCTACTTCCAGAGGGACAAGTCCCACAACGTGAAGGACCTCATCCGGTCCCTGATCAACAAAGCCAAAAAGGTTATTATTATTTATTATACATTTATATAATGTGGAATAATGAACTTCAGTGAACAAAAAACAAGTATTTATTTGGGTTTTATATTTGTGTATATTTACATGTTTCTGGTTTATTAAACGAAATGGTTCCTTAAATCTGACTCTATGCTCATAAACCATGTAATACTCTTGTTGAGCATTACCCGGATTAGCAGCACACATTATGTTCACACCTAAATAAACACTCATCAGTCAGGTGATCAATAGAGTGAAGCCAAGAGGTCTGAGGGTCACCTGGTCCAGTGATCAGCTCCTCGTGTAGTCTAACAGGTTAACTATTAATTAGTCTAAGTCAACATCGAGTTAAACATGTCTGAGTATTATGTACTTTACCTCCATAACAGGCTTTTAATCACAATCTAAGGAGGTAAATAGTTTATATTATGTATTCATCACAGTGATCCAGATTAAAGTCTCCCTCCGGTAACAGCATGATTATGATTATGATGTTTCTCTGTGCTCAACATTAATCTCAGTTTAACAAATCTACATAGCCGACAGTTTGAGTCCAACATGTAATTTACACAAGTGTGATGTGAAACTTTAAACCTTTATTTATAAGGCTGAACACTTTATTCATACAGCAGCTTTTTATTCAGATCAGATAATCTGATAATGTGATTATAACACAGAACAATGACAGTCGTGAGTTGATCAAAGCTGTGACATGAATGAAGTACAGACATCATATAACATGGAAACAATAGAAGAAGACACATCTTGTGTCAGTCAAACTTTGAAATGAAGATATTTGCATATTCAGTTGAGAGTGTTTATGTTTCGACATGACGGCGTCTCGACAAACAACACGACTCCGTCGGTGTTGTGTTGTGTTTCTCTTGGTTTCTGCCTCCTGTGGTTTCCACTTGTTAAACAGCTGAGTCGGCGTCCTGCTGCTGTCATGTCTGATCAGCTCTTCTTATCGCTGAGCACTCGGTTATCAGCTGACCTGAGAGATCTGACTCTCTAATCACCGGCCACGGACGGATAATGAGACCGTGGACCCATGTAGAAGACCCCCCCACACACACACACACACACACACACATCTGTAGCAGCAACACAGAATACTGCTGCATCTTTGTGTCGTTGTTCTTCGTCTCCTCGTAGTTTTGTCTCTTTGTAGATGTTTTTTGTGTCTCTTTGGTCATTTTGCGTCTCCCTATAGTTGTTATTGGTGTGGTAGTTTGCGTCTCTTTGTAATTGTTTAGTTTTCTTTGTGGAAGTTTTGTCTCATTTGAGTTGTTTTGCACGTTTCTTTGTAGTTTTGTGTCTCTCTGTAGTTGTTTTGTGTCTCTTCATAGTTGTTTTGTGTCTCTTCATAGTTGTTTTGTGTCTCTCTGTATTTGTTTTGTGTCCCTTCATAGTTGTTTTGTGTCTCTCTGTAGTTGTTTTGTGTCTCTTCATAGTTGTTTTGTGTCTCTCTGTAGTTGTTTTGTGTCTCTCTGTAGTTGTTTTGTGTCTCTCTGTAGTTGTTTTGTGTCTCTCTGTAGTTGTTTTGTGTCTCTTCATAGTTGTTTTGTGTCTCTCTGTAGTTGTTTTGTGTCTCTCTGTAGTTGTTTTGTGTCTCTCTGTAGTTGTTTTGTGTCTCTCTGTAGTTGTTTTGTGTCTCTTCATAGTTGTTTTGTGTCTCTCTGTAGTTGTTTTGTGTCTCTCTGTAGTTGTTTTGTGTCTCTCTGTAGTTGTTTTGTGTCTCTCTGTAGTTGTTTTGTGTCTCTTCATAGTTGTTTTGTGTCTCTCTGTAGTTGTTTTGTGTCTCTTCATAGTTGTTTTGTGTCTCTCTGTAGTTGTTTTGTGTCTCTCTGTAGTTGTTTTGTGTCTCTTCATAGTTGTTTTGTGTCTCTCTGTATTTGTTTTGTGTCCCTTCATAGTTGTTTTGTGTCTCTCTGTAGTTGTTTTGTGTCTCTCTGTATTTGTTTTGTGTCCCTTCATAGTTGTTTTGTGTCTCTCTGTAGTTGTTTTGTGTCTCTTCATAGTTGTTTGTGTCTCTCTGTAGTTGTTTTTTTCTCTTTGTAGTTGTTTTGTGTCTCTTTGTAGTTGTTTTTGTCTCTCTGTAGTTGTTTTGTGTCTCTCTGTAGTTGTTTTGTGTCTCTCTGTAGTTGTTTTGTGTCTCTTTGTAGTTGTTTTGTGTCTCTTTGTAGTTGTTTTGTGTCTCTCTGTAGTTGTTTTTGTCTCTCTGTAGTTGTTTTGTGTCTCTTTGTAGTTGTTTTGTGTCTCTCTGTAGTTGTTTTGTGTCTCTTTGTAGTTGTTTTGTGTCTCTTTGTAGTTGTTTTGTGTCTCTCTGTAGTTGTTTTGTGTCTCTTCGTAGTTGTTTTGTGTCTCTCTGTAGTTGTTGTCTCTCTGTATTTGTTTTGTGTCCCTTCATAGTTGTTTTGTGTCTCTCTGTAGTTGTTTTGTGTCTCTTCATAGTTGTTTGTGTCTCTCTGTAGTTGTTTTTTTCTCTTTGTAGTTGTTTTGTGTCTCTTTGTAGTTGTTTTTGTCTCTCTGTAGTTGTTTTGTGTCTCTCTGTAGTTGTTTTGTGTCTCTCTGTAGTTGTTTTGTGTCTCTTTGTAGTTGTTTTGTGTCTCTTTGTAGTTGTTTTGTGTCTCTCTGTAGTTGTTTTTGTCTCTCTGTAGTTGTTTTGTGTCTCTTTGTAGTTGTTTTGTGTCTCTCTGTAGTTGTTTTGTGTCTCTTTGTAGTTGTTTTTTTCTCTTTGTAGTTGTTTTGTGTCTCTTTGTAGTTGTTTTTGTCTCTCTGTAGTTGTTTTGTGTCTCTTTGTAGTTGTTTTGTGTCTCTCTGTAGTTGTTTTGTGTCTCTCTGTAGTTGTTTTGCATCTTGTTGTGGTAGATTGCGTCACTTCCTAATTGTTTTGAGTCTCTCTGTTGTAATTCGTGTCTCTCTGTAGAAGTTGTGCATCTTATTGTGACAGTTTGTGTCTCGTTGTATTTCTGTCTCTTTCAGGTTGTTGTCTCTCTGTAGTCACTTTGCATCTTATTGTGGTAGTGTGTGTCTCTTTGACATCATTTTGTTTCTTTGTTGATCTTTTGGTCTCTTTGTAGTAGTTTTCAACATCTTTCTATATTCCTGTTGTGTGTTATTGTGGTAGTTTGCCCTTCTTTCTCCTGGGCCCCGGGGCCCCGGGAGGCCCCATTCAGTGGTCCATCCCAGGGGCCCGGTACTCTGGATGCTATAGATCAGCTCTGTAATGTACAACCGCTGGATCGTGACTTGTGACTGAGACTTATGAGTTTACAATACGTGTTGCCCAATTGTCTGGTGGTCACTAAACTGACCACAGAGCAGTGAAATAAGACACACGCTGCACATGAGTCAGCTCTCCACAGACGCTTCCTTCTTCTACACCTTTTTTAGAAATGCATCATGTCTAACGATGCTAATAAAAGACTTTTAAACCGGTCTGATCATATATCCTGAGCTGTAGAGAGGCTGCCGTCTCTCCACATGGCAGCAACATTCAGCTCTTTCTCACACGTTTGTGCAGAGTCAGCAGCTTTATGGTCACCAGTCAGTGGATGCAGCTGATAAACAGCTGTTCATTGCTCTTATCTCAAGTTCACTTAGTTCCTTTTGCTAGACCAGAACAATAAAGGAGCTTTGGCTTCTTGTAATGTGAGAGCAGTCAAGGAGACTCATCTCTTCTCTGTAAATCATGTTGTTGCTCTCACAATGTGCACGACTCGCCCGCCTTCAAGAACAAAAGAGTATTTCATGCACAATATTCACCGATGTGAGTTTGAACTATGGATCTCCTTGGTACACCAGCTGATCTGCAGCTCAACACTGCTGTCGTTCACGTCGGTTCCGTTGCTGGTTTTGAACAGGAGAAGATATCAAAGTGCATCTGAAGTCCTTTCAGTCGTCTTCAGTGTGCGTTACTCATTCACACGCTCGTGTGCGTAACACCAGCGGGCATCAATACGTCTGCACACGCAGTCAAATGCGTTCTCTGTGTGTTAATGTTGCATAACACCGGCGGTATGCAGGCTCCCTTCACTCCTCTTAAAGAGTAAGAGAGTTCATCTGTGAAGTGAGACGTTCGCTGTTTGTGTTACTGTTGGATTACGTACTTATGAAATGTGTCCCAGTAAAGTAAAACACCAGCTCGGCTCTGCTTTATTAAAGCGTGCACGCTTTGCATCATGGGAACTTCTGAGAGACGTCAGCAGCTCAAGAGGAAAGCTTCCTGTCGGGACCCCGGAGCAGGTTAAACCAGTTCTTTACAAACACGCCGCAGCTTGTGAAGCTATAATTATCTTTGAGTCATAAATCATTGGAAACATAAACATAAACATATAGATATTATATATATAATATATATTATCTGTTGCTTTCATGAGGATGTCTCCTCTCTAAGTCAAATTGTGTCTTTTTGTTTGTTTTGCGTCTTACTTTGGTAGTTTGCGTGTCTCCGTGGTGGTTTTGTCTCTTTGTCTCCACCCGGAGCTCCTGGAGCTGAGAACATGAAGGTCTGTATGATGACGTCTGTCATGTGTCCCCCTGCTGCAGGTGATCGCGCTGGTGATGGACGTGTTCACAGACGTGGACCTGCTGTGTGATCTGATGGAGGCGTCCAACAAGCGCAAAGTCCCCGTCTACATCCTGCTGGACGAGAAAAACCTGGACTACTTCACAGACATGTGCTCCGCACTCGACATTCAGAGCTCACACATGAGTGTAAGTGCTGAGTCCTGATCCTCTATCTGAACCAGTCTCAGTGTAGTCCTGATCCTCTATCTGAACCAGTCTCAGTGTAGTCCTGATCCTCTATATGAACCAGTCTCAGTGTAGTCCTGATCCTCTATCTGAACCAGTCTCAGTGTAGTCCTGATCCTCTATATGAACCAGTCTCAGTGTAGTCCTGATCCTCTATATGAACCAGTCTCAGTGTAGTCCTGATCCTCTATCTGAACCAGTCTCAGTGTAGTCCTGATCCTCTATATGAACCAGTCTCAGTGTAGTCCTGATCCTCTATATGAACCAGTCTCAGTGTAGTCCTGATCCTCTATATGAACCAGTCTCAGTGTAGTCCTGATCCTCTATCAGACCTCCATCAGAGAGAAGATGGTCTGTTTCTATAGAGTTATTCTTAAAGCTCGTCATCGGAGCCACCGGGTCGGATTCTGCTGAACCAGATGAACTCATGCAGGTTCACCAGAACCTCCTTCAGCTCAGACTCCAGCAGAGACCGGTCCACCGTGGACAGACCCAGATCCTCCAGCAGAGACCTGGTCCACCGTGGACAGACCCAGATCCTCCAGCAGAGACCTGGTCCACCGTGGACAGACCCGGATCCTCCAGCAGAGACCGGTCCGCCGTGGACAGACCCAGGTCCTCCAGCAGAGACCGGTCCACCGTGGACAGACCCAGATCCTCCAACAGAGACCTGGTCCACCGTGGACAGACCCAGATCCTCCAGCAGAGACCTGGTCCACCGTGGACAGACCCAGATCCTCCAGCAGAGACCTGGTCCACCGTGGACAGACCCAGATCCTCCAACAGAGACCTGGTCCACCGTGGACAGACCCAGATCCTCCAACAGAGACCTGGTCCACCGTGGACAGACCCAGATCCTCCAGCAGAGACCTGGTCCACCGTGGACAGACCCAGATCCTCCAGCAGAGACCGGTCCACCGTGGACAGACCCAGATCCTCCAGCAGAGACCTGGTCCACCGTGGACAGACCCATCCAGCCTTCGTAGCTGTACCTACGAAAAATATTGCGCTGTATTTCGTACGTATCTGACAAAATCATTTTACGTATCTTATCCACGTAATCATGAACAAGGAAGTAAAGTTTGTGAATAACATCAGCTGACAGGAAGTAAACATGGAACCCCGTCTGCTGCCCCCCCCCCCCCCCCCTCCACCACCACAGCCTGAACGCACCACCCACCTTCAAACCAATGACTGGTTTGGTGTGATTGCGTCTCTAGTGTCGCGTTAGCTGAACTGAGGTTTGTATAGAAAGCGCCCGTCTGTTCCATTAAAGAGTAATTTGCAAACCTCAGCAGTATCGCCGTCTCTACACTCCGCTTCTAGAAGTCACACTGGAGCGTTAGAGGAGAGGAATGCAGAGCTTAGCATGTAGCAGGACATCTCACTGAGAAGTGGACAGTGTCCTCTTGTTCACCGGCTCCATCGCTCAGCGTCATTTCAACCGCTTGGTGAACTGTCTCAACCGTTTTCTTCTTCTACGGTTGTGAAAGTGAAGTGAGCAACAACGTGATTCCTGCAGAGCGGGAGGATGGATTCTCTTCTCAGAGTCTCCTCTCAGGTTGCTGTCCGTGGCGTCCTCGTGGCTGAGGACCGTAGACCTCCAACACATCTCTGCTCACACAGAAGTGATGTTCTTGGCAAGATGACACGTTCACAGTGATGAATCATCTGTCTCTGCATGTTGATTTCTATTAGTGAAGGGAGGACATAGAGATGCAAAACAGCAGCATGGTGTGAATGAAAACTTTAACTTTGTTGGCGTGGAGGACAAAAATGAATGACTTAAATGACTCGTTTCCTCCAAAAACGTGTTGCTTTTTCAGGTTCCATTCAGAGTTCAGGCTGCTCGGAGCTCAGTGCTAGTAGATGCTCAGCTGTTCTGCAAGCTAGTCTTTACAACTGTAACTATTATCGATTAATCTACCATTTGTTCAAGCAATTCATGCGTTTGGTCCATACTATAGTAGAATTTTGAACATCGCAATTTCCCAAAAGCCCAAATTAGCATATTCATTCTTTGTCTTGTCTGAGCAACAATCTAAAGCTCCCAAATATTCAGTTTGGGAAGCTGGAAACATTCTGATAGAAACATGGAGGGAAAGTGACTTTATTATAAATGTGTGGATTAGAGTTAAAAGAATGTAAAGACATTAAATTGTGTGTCTGTGTGCAGAACATGCGGATTCGCAGCACGTGTGGCGACACTTACTGCACCAAGAGCGGCAAGAAATTCACCGGTCAGGTCCTGGAGAAGTTTATGATCATTGACTGTGAAGAGGTCATCGCCGGGTCATACAGGTGAGCAACACACACACACACACACACACACACACACACACACACACAAGCTAACGTTCATACCAATCGATGGAAGAGATTCTCCTCCTGACGTTGAATCAGAAATGGTAGAAAACACATCGTATCAGTCGTTGGTCACCCAGAGCTCTACGATAGTACCTCATCTTTGTACAGAGACAACATGTGTAAACATAGACTCTGTATGGTGTAAATAATAACCGTATATCTATATGTTGAGTGTTGATGTTAGCATAGCCTAGCACCCATCAATCCAAACTCCATTCAGAAAACAAGCATTTTAAAAGTGGTGTGTTTGTCGTCTTGCGGTCGGACCTGACGAAGCGTGGATTCAGACTTTTTACAGATCTGCATTATTATGTCGTTGTTTTCCGCGCCTCATTATTGTGGCGAGTCGCTGCAGTTAGTCTGGATTTAGTAGCTTCTTCAAGTGACGCTGGTGTTTCACAACTTCAGCAATGATCTCTGTAATTAACAGCTGACATTCAAGATGACTCCTCCTCACAAATATTCATATTCACACATCCTTTGTACCACCAGTCACCTGATGCAGGCGTGTCACCTTAATCCACTCCGTGCACCGCTGCCCGTTTTTATTCTGTCAAATGTCATTTTCTGTCCAGTCAGCTAGTTCTTCTGATATATTCTCTTGACACAGAGTCTTAGATTTGTCTCGACGGCTGCAGTGGAGTGTTTGTAGCTCGTAGTTTGGTTTCACGTGTGTTTGGTAGAGTCAGGCTGCAGCTGACGGGCATTAAAAACCGGCTGGCGTTGGAATGAAGGGCGAGGTCCTCCAGCGAGGCAAATGTTTTATTATCACCTGAGCGCTGCCTTCCCTCCCTCCTTCCCTCCTTCCCTCCCTCACTCCCTCCCTCCTCTCCTTCCCGCCCTCCATACCTCTGATATTAAAACCCATTAACGCGCCGGTTTACACTCTGATACCCGAGGAGTGTTCGCTCCAGTTTGTTTGAGAAGCAAATAAATAAACTCTGATTCACTGAGATTTAGTCGATAACGACGGCTGTCACCTGTTAATCCAAAGGAAGTAACATTTATTCATATTTGTATGAACTTTATTCCTCCATGTTTGGCATTTATAAGCACTATAGAGACATGTAATGAATGGTTTATAACACTTAAATGTCGTTGTAAAAAGTGTAATGTATTTGTCAACTATAACTCCTCTTCCACCCATAAGTTAAGTAATAATGATGATTATGATGATAATCTTTATTTATAGATCACTTTTCAAAACCCAACGTATGAAGTGCTACACACGAATATTAAATCCATAGTTTTTATGATAAAACAGATCTGAGGAAGGTTCTTCGAGGTTATTCAAATATCTGAATACACACATGTTATACGTCACAAAGATCCTCATTAGATAAATTGGTCACATGTTCAGTGTCATACGATAGATATTAAAGTGGAATCACAGCTTTTATTCAGCGGTATTATTATCACAGAGACAACGGGATGACTCTGGTTGTTCCACCGTCCTCCAGACTTTCCTCTACTTCTATTGATACTCTTTGGTTACATGGGGATAGCTACTGACAGCTACCAGGGACAATAAAAGCACACTTTTCTTTGTGCCGTCCATTTTCCTCTGGAGTTCACAGTGAAAGTGAGGCTTCTTGTGAACCGACGGTGTCATTATTCTACAATCAACATTTACTTCATGATGACAAGTTAAAGCAGTTGGCATTTGAACAGTCACAGGAAACAGCAGAGCTGACTTTGAAATGATTGACGTGGAACATAGAAGATATGACCCAGGTATCATTTTTATAACATGACTCCCGTGTTGAAGGGAAATAGGATTTGACTATCAAACACATTATTCATATTGCAGACGACTTCTCTTCCTGATGAGAACAAACTTTATGATTTACGGTTAACTGAAGGCGTGCTCGGTCATTCCTGAGAACATACCAGGACTTTAACTGCAGGTGAATCGAGTGCAGCGTATCTGAGCAGTGAGTGATTTATTATTATCACAGAGGAACGTTGTCCTGCAGGTTCAGTCTGGCTGCTGTGAAACAAACATACTCAGTGTCTCAGTAGAAGCAGCTCGCCTTAAATGTTTCTTTTTGCACTGAATATGGTCGATTATTAAGAGACGTTCATTGTTAGGGTCCAGTTCCAACACATTGTCACGGTGAAATAGTCAGGAAATGCAAACTAGTGGTTTCGTGTACAGGGAACAAAACCACCAACAGTTAGCTTTAGACGACAAAACCACCAACATTTAGCTTTAAACGACAAAACCACCAACAGTTAGCTTTAGACGACAAAACCACCAACAGTTAGCTTTAGACGACAAAACCACCAACAGTTAGCTTTAGACGACAAAACCACCAACAGTTAGCTTTAGACGACAAAACCACCAACAGTTAGCTTTAGAGGATAAAACCACCAACAGTTAGCTTTAGGCGACAAAACCACCAACAGTTAGCTTTAGACGACAAAACCACCAACAGTTAGCTTTAGACGACAAAACCACCAACATTTAGCTTTAGACGACAAAACCACCAACAGTTAGCTTTAGACGACAAAACCACCAACAGTTAGCTTTAGACGACAAAACCACCAACAGTTAGCTTTAGACGACAAAACCACCAACAGTTAGCTTTAGGCGACAAAACCACCAACAGTTAGCTTTAGTCGACAAAACCACCAACAGTTAGCTTTAGACGACAAAACCACCAACAGTTAGCTTTAGACGACAAAACCACCAACAGTTAGCTTTAGACGACAAAACCACCAACAGTTAGCTTTAGTCGACAAAACCACCAACAGTTAGCTTTAGAGGATAAAACCACCAACAGTTAGCTTTAGACGACAAAACCACCAACAGTTAGCTTTAGACGACAAAACCACCAACAGTTAGGTTTAGACGACAAAACCACCAACAGTTAGCTTTAGACGACAAAACCACCAACAGTTAGCTTTAGACGACAAAACCACCAACAGTTAGCTTTAGACGACAAAACCACCAACAGTTAGCTTTAGACGACAAAACCACCAACAGTTAGCTTTAGACGACAAAACCACCAACAGTTAGCTTTAGACGACAAAACCACCAACAGTTAGCTTTAGACGACAAAACCACCAACAGTTAGCTTTAGACGACAAAACCACCAACAGTTAGCTTTAGACGACAAAACCACCAACAGTTATGACGGGAGCCATGACGGGCATTATTTCTGCAGCTCGGCCAGCCTTTTTTTCAGTGTTCATGTTCACCTGTCGCTGGCAGATAAACTGATAAGCTCAGTCACCGTGGTGACTCATCATCGTGCAGGAAACTGTTAACGCTGATCTGCAGGTTTATCAGCTGGAGGTGGACAGAGATGATTTACACAAAGACAGCTGAAGTCACATTTTGTTTCATAATTTCTAGTTTGCATGAGAGTCATTTAATGAACACTATTCCTAACCAGCAAACAGAGTGCATCTCTGGATTCTTTGATCTTGGCTGTCGCCATCTTGTTTTTTTGCAACCAGTGAACAGGAAGTGACCATATATGGACTGAGGAGGAGTGACGTAGAGACGCCGTATACAGTGCCTTGCATAAGTATTCACCCCCCTTGGACTTTTCTACACTTTGTCATGGTATAACCACAGATTCACAGAAGTCTTTTGGGGTATGTCTCTACCAGCTTTGCACGTCTAGAGATGGAAATGTTTGTTCATTCTTCTTGGCAAAACAGCTGAAGCTCAGTCAGATTGGATGGAGATCGTCTGTGAACAGCAATTTTCAAATCTTGCCATAGATTCTCAATTGGATTTAGGTCTGGGCTTTGACTGGGCCATTTTAAGACATTAACATGCTTTGATCTAAACCATTCCATTGTAGCTCTGGCTGTATGTTTAGGGTCATTGTCCTGCTGGAAGAGAATCTTTGCAGCTCCTCCAGAGTTACCATGGGCCTCTTGGTTGCTTCTCTGATTCATTTTCTCCTTGTCCGGGTTGTCAGTTTGAGTGGACGGCCTTGTCTTGGCAGGTTTGCGGTTGTGCCATATTCTTTCCATTTTTTTATGATGGATTCTATGGTGCTCCGTGAGATGTTCAAAGCTTGGGATATTTTTTTATAACCCTGCTTCATACTTCGCCACAACTTTATCCCTGAGCTGTTTGGTGAGCTCCTTGGTCTTCATGATGCCGTTTGTTCAGTAATGCTCTCTAACAAAGGGCCTTCACAGAACAGGTGTATTTATGCTGAGATTACATTGCAGACAGGTGGACCCTATTTACTAATTATGTTACTTGCAAATGTGACTTGTGAAGGCAATTGGTCGCACCAGATCGTTGTTAGGGGTTTCACAGTAAACGGGGTGAATACATATGCACTCAACACTTTTCTGATTTTTATTTGTAAATAATTTTGAAATCCATGTAAACTTTCCCCTGACTTCCAGATGATGGATTATTTTGTGTTGGTCCATTACATAAAATCCCAATGAAATAAATTTGAATCTGTGGTTATACCATGACAACATGTAGAAAAGTCCAAGGGGGGTGAATACTTATGCAAGGCACTGTACGTCTCTGGTAGAGACCTGTCAATCACTGTGTAGCCCCGCCCTAAAGCATCCCCTGCTTTATGGTCTGTTTGACTCTAAATGGACCATAATGTACTAAATGAACATCATGCTGTATTGAAGAAGACTTGAAACTAGAGATTGAGACCATAAACTCATGTTTACAATGTTTACTGAGGTAATAAATCAAGAGAGAAGTAGAGTCATTTTCTCATAGACTTCTATACAACCAGAGGAGTCGCCCCCTGGTGGACACTAGAGAGAATGCAGCTTTAACACATGACGCTTTGACTTCACTTAGCAGAACCGGAGGTTGACGTCTGGTTACACACAGTGTTGTGTGTCTGATGCACATTCTCGTTGGCTAGAATGGGGTTGTCTCGTCACCTTTTGGACAAAACTAGCAAAACCGTAACTTTAAAAGTTGATTACTTACCTCATCTTTGCCGTAACCCCAAGATTAAACCTACAGGAGACCTCACGTGATGATCATTGAACTGCTGCACGTCTGCAACCGCGACTAGACTTCCCTTTTATTTACAAATGACTTATACCTAAAATTCTCAAATTGACCGTCATAATGTTTTACTGGAAAACATGTACAATTAAATGGTGCTAAAATATATACATATAACATAAATAGCATATTCGACTCTAGAGTCAGTGTATGGTTTGTCCGCTCTGGGCTACTGTAGAAACATGGCGGACTCTGTGAAGAGGACGCCCTATGTAGATATGACTCATTCTAAGCTAAGGAAAACACATTCCTGCGAATAGATCCCCCTAAATGCTACACACTGGCCCTTAAAACACAGTTTTTCTCAAATATCCCAGGTCACCTACGCTGCAGCTCACTGGTCTCTCATATTGTGTCTCCTCTCCAGTTTCACCTGGCTGTCGGCTCAGGTGCACAGCAACATGGTGATGCATTTCTCAGGTCGCATCACCGACAGCTTCGACAGGGAGTTCCGCTGTATGTACGCCGACTCTCAGATCATCGACTGCTTCTTTAACCCCGAGGATGAGGGGATGCCCTACTACCAGCCGTTCCAAGCCATGATAACCCCCGGCGGCATGGGGCTCGGGGGGCTCGGCCCGGTCATGGGGCTGGATTTACTCTCTGACAGGTACCAAGCTGGAGGCATCATCTTATCAAATATGTGCTTATTTTCATACATTTCCAGAACAGATATTTGAACATTGAATAAAGTTTTAAAATGATTGTTTCATTTTGTTGACATATTAGAGTCAAAGGTTTTTACTGAGGGAATCTATGATCTCTCTTTGTATCACTCCATGAATCAGAAAATACTGTCAACATCCATGTAAAAACACAATTTCCTCCATGTTTTTATTAATATAATGTCGTATAAATGAGTCTGTGAGTGACGTGTGAACAAACCCCTCTGTGTTAACCTTCAGAACACAGAGAGGAATGAACGTGTAACGTTTGGTGTATGTAAGAGCTGCTGAAGTGGAGATTTATGGATCAGAGTCTGAGAACAAACTCATTTAGAGAAAACGTCCTTTAAAGAGACGTTTAGTTACATATGCAAATGAGGCGTTATGTAATGGTAACTTTTAGTGAATTTAGGAGAAATCTACAGACGTAAACAGACAAAGTAGTAGTTGTCTTTTAATACTAATACTAAAGTCAGGTTCCAGTAATACTTGTTGTGTTATTGTATGCGCTGTAGTTTTTTGGAGTTTGTTCGTACTTCTACTGTATAGAATTCAGACGGAATCATCAAAAAGTATTCGGTGTACTGATCTTTGCTTCCCCTCCCTCCTCCAGCAGGCAGAGGGACCGGGTGTGCTCTGAAAACTCCAGCAGCCAATCAAGTAACAGCGTGTCCAGTGTGAAGGCTGCACCCGGGATGACCTCCAACACCGTCTACAAAGTCACTCAAGGTCACGACAAGAAGGAGTCCAACAGCAACCCCCACCTGAGCCCCGAGAGGAGAGGGTCAGGACAAACGCTGACGCCTCAGAGTCACGTCACAGCGGGACCACGAGTCTCAGCTAACGGAGGAACCAATCACAGCCCAGCTATGGACCGCCCGCCGCCGCCCTACGGTCAGCCGATGGGCAGCGAGTGGAACAAGTCGAAGCCGACGGACGCCATGTGGTCCAATGTAGGCGGCACCTCCTCCAAGTTCCAGGCGTTGGGGTTGTACGACCACAAACCGAGCCTGTTCCACAGCGCCGGGCCCGTCGCCGGCACCCCCAACTCAATCCTGAACCCCAAGACCCAGACCCCCTCCCCGGTCAACGACGGCAAACTCACCCACAAGCAGAGGTCTCCCTCCAACCAGTTCCTCAACAAACTCTCGGACCTCTTCCTGCCCCCCTCCAGCAAAGACACCTACAACTTCCGGAGGTCACCGTCCCCTCACGGCACCGTGCCCTGGGGGGGGCCGGACCTCTCCAAAGCGGAGCCGGAGAGCCAGCAGAGCCCGCCGCCGCCGCCGCCGCCGCTCTCTCCGACCGTGCTGATGAACCGGCAGGATGAGAAACGAATGACGCTGGGCCACAGCAAGCTGGACCTGGTGAACCAATACAACCAGATGAAGTCCAAGCAGGTGTACAGCCGCTTTGAGCTGAAGACCACGAATTAAACCGGGAGTTCAGACTCTGTTTAAGTGTTGAACTCCCTCTTCCAAACTCTTCATTCCTCCTGTTTCCTGTCACCTTCTGTTTTGAAGAAGTCCTTCGTCTTCTACAGCTACAGTTGTCCTCTGTGATTCTTGAAACCATATTGCCTGTTTTATCACGTGAGGAGCCGTTAGTGCAGCAGGGATGTGACTCTTTGTGGTGTCGAAGTTTACTCACATGGGAAAAGATTTAGAAATTGATCTGTGAAAATCACCCGGCAATTCATTTTGTTAAACAAGTGCTGAGTCATCATGTTTTTAAAGATATGAAGACAAGGTTGTGGCTAAAAGAAGTCTGACAAAAGGTTTCAATTAACCAGAGTCCTAACAAAAACATGGCACATTTTAGAAAGTCCAATGGCAGCAGAAAAAACGATGCTTAAGACTAGAAAGGTTTGTCATTGGAGCGGCACGCTGCCTTTTCTATAATGTACAAGAATCCTGAAGTCAAACTGAAGTTTTAATTATTACCTAAAAACTATTTTGTAAAGAAATATTAACAAAGATGTTACTGCAGTTGTTTTTTTCCATTACGAGAGGGTAACCCCGTTTTTTGGAGATAATGTGAAATCAGACCCTCGGCTTCCAGCCTCTGGGTGGACGGCTGCCATGGCAACAGTCGACTGACGTCTGAGGGGAAGCGTTGCTAGGAGACGTAGCGATGGTTACTCACAGTTTAAGACATCTGTCCCTTTAAACGTTGCTGTTAGGTTTGTGTTTGGCTCAGAAAGTGAAAGCTAGGACAGCTTGAAGGTTAGCATGCTAACATTAGCAGTGACCCCTTGTTGCCTTTTTTTATGTGACATTAAACACCTGCTGCCGAGTTAATTCATACCTCTTTTGCTTGTGCATGTAGCACTATATAATAACTATATAATGATTAGAGATGTCCCAAAACAATTATTTCTTTCCCGATGCCAATACCAAGTACCGATCTGATACCAGTGAGGTAAAAACACATCGAGTGAGACATCTGGATTCTTTGCACATGTGCAGTAGCGATCAGGCGGGATGTACGGATTCAGGTAGCACCTGTGTAGAGTCAATGATATGATAGCGTGGTACCAGATCGGTGCAGACTTCCATACTCACCGATCGGAATCTGAACAAATCTATAAATGTTGGAACAATTACAGAAAGAAAAAGACAAATTTCTCAAAACTTCAGGAAATAAATTTCAATGTGACAGAGAGAAACCGTATGTGTGATTTAAAATCCCGGTCTGTCAATATGAACTCTCTGAAGACGCTAATAATTTCTTCTTCTTCTTCTTCTTTGGTTTCTGCAGACTAGACGCTGCAATGGCGTACTGCCCACTGTAAGTGTGTGACCAGTGCTGATCTTTGTTAATTGGACTGTTTTTGAAATTAGGCTCATTTGCAAAGAAAAGGGCCAAGTTTGTGGCATTTCCTGCATGCATGTTACCTAATTAAAACATGCAAAATCATCGCAGGAGCACTGATACGCTGTTTGCTTGACGGCGCAGTTAAAGGTGCGTTTCACCCTTTTGGTGCTTTGAGAATTACAGTTTCTTTTTGTCTCAGTTTTTGCAGGTTTAGGTGCCGCAATCCTTTTGTGAATTCGCCCCTCAGTGTTGTGTTCATCCCACATTTTAGAAAGGAACTAGTGACGTTTTTACTTTAATGGATCCAGATCATGGTTTTATTAAGAGAGCTGGATACAGCGACGCCTGTATTTTGTGGCCACTCGCGGTACTGCAGCAACAACTAAAAAGTCCCCTTAAACCATGTTGACACCTCAAAATGTTAAAAAAGGTAAATTATTATCTTTTGTATGATGAAGTTTAAATCCAATAATGTTTGGTGTATTTTTCCAGAGCCTGGACAAGTTGTTTTTATGTGCGTGGCATCAATATCCAGTGAGCGTAACGTCGGCAGGACGCAGCACTCTTGCTTAGCTTTGATTGTAACACAATAGCACCTATACGAGTGTGTAACTCGTGCCTTGATCATCCTGCCTTAAGTTTTACAATCACATTATAGACAAACGCAACATCTCCAGTGAATAAGTGTTAATAAAGGTACCGACATGTCGCCACAGGGAACAGTTGTAGATACGAGGCGTAAATGTAGAAACTGAAAAGCTTTAAAACATTTTGAGACAACAGCAGATAAAATGAACCATTCTGAGAAGATGCTGTTTGTCATATGTGGTGAAAGATCTTTTTATTTTACAGCACTGTCTGCTGTTGACGGACGGTTTCTTTCCTCATATTGTAAATTTTTTTTACGGGTTTTTTTGTCAGATATGTAGATTTGTATATAGACTGTGAATTAAAACACGTTAGATACAGTTAATACTAATTGTATTATTTGTGCTGCTGTAGTTTCACTACGAGGCTACATCTTCATCGTTACTGTCACAGAAGCAATAATGATCGACATGGATCAGTTATTTGAATGTGTTTCGTTTACTGTTCATTTCAGTTTTGATTGTTTTGATGTTTTTTATGTTCATCGATTCGTGTCTCGTGTCTGTCTGACTAATGTATATAACGGTGTACATAATACATGAAGCGACTGTCAGGAATGTGGGTTATTGTTAAAGAAACACTTCTTAAACGCTTTTGTTAAATGTTATTTTTATTTTTACAATGTGTTTTACTGGAGAATGTGAACGTTCTGTTTAAAAGTTGGTCTTGATTTGTAAGATGAACACTTGAGGATTTAATAAAACAAAGTTTGAAGTTAAGAGATGTTATCTGGAGATTCTTGTCTCCGATGTGTGAGGCGCTGCAGGAGTTTGTAAAGATGGAACGCTCTTCAGCTTAATGTATCTTTTATTTCAAATGTTTTCAAATGACGATAACCGATACAAACAATATAACAAAGATAATTCCTAATAATTGGGAACATTTTTACATTTAGATTTAGATTTAAGGGGATATATTATCACAAGTACTGGTCCAGATCCCCCTCAGGATGAACTGTGTGACCAAACACCTGCAGAACTAATGACATTCTGCTGCCTCGCCTGTACTTCGTGTTAACTGCTAACGTTAGCATGCTAACACACTAAGATTCCTGCTAAACATCAGCACATCAGCATTGTCATTGTTAGCATGTTAGCATGCTGTTAACAGGATCACGGCTGTAGACTCGTAGTGATTTTGCAGTCTGTCGTAATATTTCCGACGCTGCGTCTTCATCTTGGAGCGTGTTAGTGGGACATCAGAAATATGGGGTTTTAAATTCGCACCATAATGAAAGATGTTGAAGTGTTCCATTTGTAGGACTTTTTTATTCTAATTTATAGTAATAAATCAAAGTTAATCAGCAGACTGACTCTCTGTAATCAGCACAAACACAATCACACAACAGCTCAATAATCTGAATCAGGCGATGTTTTTAAATTCATGAAAGAAGTACTTGTCTTCATTAAATGAAATAGCGATGCAAACACCATCTTTTGCTTTCTAGCAGGTCAGTGGATTGAGGATGTTTGGACCCGTGTGTCTGAGCCGCTGTACAGTATGTCTTCCTGTCAGGAAATCCGGCCCGGGATCTGGGTCACAGGCCACAGCGTGAACAATGTGGCAGATATGTGAACAATGGAGCATCCAAGAGACTGAGACAAGTCTCAAAGGTGGACGGGACAATGATGTCACCACACGCCAGAAATCCAGCATTCATCCACACGAATCCTGTCTGTCTGAAAGCATGCTGAGCTGTGTGCATTATATATTGATCCTCTGTTAGATGAGCAGCACAGTAAGATCTCTGCTTTAAATAGGTTCAAGTAAGACTCAAACCTTAATCCCCAGATCACTCAGTCCAGGGTTAACAGGTCCTGCAAACATATCCATCCAACACCACGTTCAACGTCCGGGTGTCAGTGTGTACAACGAATTACCAGAACTGTGAAAACTGGCCCAGATCTTTACAAACATCGTGCTTATAAAACTGTACCAGTCTCTGGCTGAACAACCAGAGTAACAATGAGAACCGGGTTACTGGTCTACCAGGCTCGCATGTAGCCCCCGTAACGGGATGCCTGCTTGTTGTTAGCCATGGTTACAGGTTTACAGGTCGTCTCCTGGCTGTTTACGAGGAAGAAGTGAACCACGTTTTCTGTCTCCAGGTTTCCTGTCTCCAGGTTTCCTGTCTCCAGGTTTTCTGTCTCCAGGTTTTCTGTCTCCAGGTTTCCTGTCTTCAGGTTTCCTGTCTCCAGGTTTTCTGTCTTCAGGTTTCCTGTCTCCAGGTTTTCTGTCTTCAGGTTTCCTGTCTCCAGGTTTCCTGTCTCCAGGTTTCCTGTCTCCAGGTTTTCTGTCTCCAGGTTTCCTGTCTTCAGGTTTCCTGTCTCCAGGTTTCCTGTCTCCAGGTTTTCTGTCTCCAGGTTTCCTGTCTTCAGGTTTTCTGTCTCCAGGTTTTCTGTCTCCAGGTTTTCTGTCTTCAGGTTTTCTGTCTCCAGGTTTTCTGTCTTCAGGTTTTCTGTCTTCAGGTTTCCTGTCTTCAGGTTTTCTGTCTTCAAATGTTGGATTACCCAACAATCCTCACACGGGGGGGGATTGTTGTGTAGGTGTGTGTGTAGGGGGGGGTCTACATATTTGGATTTTTCTGCAGGTGGAAGAGATGTTGTTGGACTAAGAGTCCGAGCTTCCTGAAGGGAAACATCTGTGTTTGTTATGCGTGGGTAGCGTAGAACGTTTCTTTAGTGTTTAAACTACGAGATCCTTTCAAAGTAAACTGAACTAACATTGTTAGGAACACGAAACGTGATGCAACTATTTTCATCAAAGTAGATTTTAAAAAGACATTCAGCTCTTTAACCGATGGTCTGTGACAGTTATTGATACTCTTGAGTTAATAGTGACACACAAAGCACTCACAGCTCCTCTCTGTGTGTCTGTAGGTGGTTTGTCGGGCAGACGAGGTAACACAAGCTTCCCTGCTCATGTTTCACTCTGCTGATCAGAGAGAGTGAGGAACTCCACACAGGTATCCCTGCAGCCGGTTCCCCTTCGCTCTAAAGAGATTAACGACAACTACGGATGACTAATGATGTCTAAAATACAAATGATTTCACTCAATGAGGGAAGTGAACACATCACTTATTACCTCAAAGTTACTTTCTCCAATTCACACCAATCTATAGCTTTGAAAATACGTCTAATAGAAATTGTATATTGATTATGTTGTTAGCAGATATTTACATTACGTGTCCACTTTATTAGGTACACCTGTACATTCGAATGCCATGTTCCAACCATTACATTGACTATTATTAGGCCTTTAATGTCACTTTCATCACTGAGGTCATGGTTAGTGATGGTGTCGTAAAGGACTGCGTTATATTCAGAGGTGCTTCAGATGTTCTGACCCCTTTAATATGTAAACAGGGTGGACAGCTGTGTTGCTGCAGGAGGTTGTGAGTGATAAGTCAGCAGGCAGTCAATGGCAGCATTAAACAAGTTAGGAGAGAACGTGTGAGTCACCGCAGCCACAAGAGGTTCCTTTAGCATGCAGCCATAACTGGCTACCCCAAAATGATATTACATTTTCCGCACGAGGCTATCGGCTCGTTGTGAACATTACAGAGCGTCCTACTTGGATGCAGCAGCAGCAGCAGCATTTCCTGCACTGAGATTGTGATTGTTGTGCATCTTGATGTAATCTTCAGGACGCAGCGTTCTTCCGGCCTCTCAGAGCTATTTTCTGCTGAGTGTGTTCAAACAGTATCAGACCTTGAGTGTGTTTGTGCTCGTTGTTGGGAGTGTGCACGTGTAACTGTGTGTGTGTGTGTGTGTGTGTGTGTGTGTGTGTGTGTGTGTGTGTGTGTGTGTGTGTGTGTGTGTGTGTGTGTGTGTGTGTGTGTGTGTGTGTGTGTGTGTGTGTGTGTGTGTCCTTGACGGTCTGTGTTTTGAACTGTCCCTTGACTCCTTGAATAAGGATGTTTTATGACTTTTTCTACTCCGTGCTTGATTTGAATTGGTTTGTTTTCTCTTTATGTGTGTGTGTGTGTGTGTGTGTGTGTGTGTGTGTGTGTGTGTGTGTGTGTGTGTGTGTGTGTGTGTACACAGCAGGAAGTCTGGTGTATTGTCCTATATTGGGACACGTTTACATTTTCTCTGATGCTCAGTTGATCAGTTGATCACAGTTCTCTTCTTCTCACAGAACACAGAAGAACATTTGGTAACTTAACTATTGCAACACAATACTTAAAGTAATGATTGTTGTGCAGCAGAGACTAAACACGTAACCATCATGTTACATTGTTACTACATCAGTCGTAAAATGACCACAGGATTATAATTCTTGTTTATATTAAATTATTCAAAGCTACGTTCATGTGGTGTTGATTCTGTTGGTCCCTGTGGACTAACGTGGTCCCTGTGGACTAACGTGGTCCCTGTGGACTAACGTGGTGGTGTTTGTGAGTCTCTTTAGAGAACCTCTCATGTTACTGCAGCAGGTCTGACAGTCTGCTCCTCTCAGTCCTGGTTCTGGTTCTCCCGTGCCTCCCTTCCCTCCAGTGGGTCCAGTAGTACGTCCTGGGTCTCCAGCAGAGAGAAGCTCTGCTCCTGGAGGATCTTCTCTCTGATGGTCTCGTTTACTGATGGAGGTCTTATAGAGGATCAGGACTAAACTGAGACCAGTCTATAAGCATAGATGGCACTGTGTTCAGTATGTTATCTGTGAATGAAAAGTTGAAATGATCAGGATCAGTGGTGAGTTCAGGAGGCAGCAGGCTGACTTGGATCGTCGTTAGCTAAATGTAGCTCACCTGGTCAGTCTGGGAACCTCCAGACTAGAAGCTGGAGGATCAGTTCACTCTGTCCTGTTTCCAACACATGCTCTTGTGGCTCCTTTTCATTTTGATTCAACGAACACCTTCAATCACAACCTTCCTGTTTGTCCCGCTAACATTTGGTTTAAACGTCTGTGCTGGAGAGCACAAAGGCAAATGATGCTCAAAATGAGAAGAGGATGGATTATTATTCTGAGTAATAACATTGTGGTTAAGTTGCGTGTCTCCCTCACAATGCTTTTTCCAATTTCACAACATGGAATTCCTTCATACCGAGGGCTTAACGTTGGTATGTCAGCTGAGGCGGCGGCTGAGTTTCAATCAAAACACAGACACACTGACATACACACACCAAACAAAGATCTTCTGCGTTTGCTTCCTGAACTTAAGCTTGACCCTCAGCGACCTGAACAACCTGTAGCTTTACCTTTAGTTAGCCGGGTTCAAACATATTTACCGTACAGACGGAAGAGAATGTCAATCTTCTCATTTACGGCTCAGTAAGAGAGGGAACATGTCTTTACATGGGCTCACGGTGGCTCCTTGGGGCCTCCACCACCACTTTTGACCCTGAACTCCAACTTAAAGGCCTGATATCTACATAACTCGGTCTATGTCTACTTCACTGTCCTTTTGGTCTGGATCCCTTAAATCCAATGAGGAGAGATGCTACAGCATGCAATATTTCATACAGTAGTGTTCTTTCAACTTCACAAAGAAATGTTTTTTTCACAGTTTGGTGCGGAGGAACGTGACCTCAACCCCATCCAACACCTTTCTGTGTTAACTGGAACACCGACTGTGATCCAGACCTGCTCACCTGCATCAGTGTTGGACCTCATCGGTGCAGCATCATGGTGGAAAAACCAGAAGAGGGGACGCTGTTAGAGCAGCACATTCATGAACATGCTCTCAGTTGATACCATGTTCATGAACCGATAATGTTCGACTTTAACGAAGTGAAGATGAGCCGTACCTCTGAAGGTTTCGACAAGAATATGAATATAAATATAAATATGAATATAAAGAGAGCTCAGTGTCATTATGCAAAGTTCGACAGGGCGCGTTCGACTTGGCTGACTGTGGTTTACCTTTTGTTGCAGAGGAATGTATTGCAAAGGGATCAAAGCCAAGCAGTGTCTGTTTGAGGCTTTAGTTGCACAACAGGTTCAAATCAAGCTCTCAGTCATGTGAGAAACAGAGAGACAGACGCACTGAAGGAGAAAGAAAATCTGCGTAGTGCATTTACAAAAGAACAGAATCTAAAAGTGCACTTTAAAAGGTTTCAATACAAAAACTATCTGCTTTTATCTTAAGTGCTCCTTTGCTTTGGTTCAAGTGGGAGAATTTGATCTTGATAAGATGTGTGACGGTGTGTCGTAGCGATCAAACAAACCCACAAAGGGCCAAACAAGCACAGGACCTTCAACCAGACTGGTGTTAGTGTCCCATATTGTTGAGTTATTGAGATGTTTGTGGCGGGTTTTCCGCACTTATGTTACATGTGGACTAGGTCTCTGCTGGAGGATCTGGGTCTGTCCACGGTGGACCAGGTCTCTGCTGGAGGATCAGGGTCTGTCCACGGTGGACCGGTCTCTGCTGGAGGATCTGGGTCTGTCCGCGGTGGACCAGGTCTCTGCTGGAGGATCTGGGTCTGTCCGCGGTGGACCGGTCTCTGCTGGAGGATCTGGGTCTGTCCGTGGTGGACCAGGTCTCTGCTGGAGGATCTGGGTCTGTCCACGGTGGACCGGTCTCTGCTGGAGGACCTGGGTCTGTCCACGGTGGACAGGTCTCTGCTGGAGGACCTGGGTCTGTCCATGGTGGACCAGGTCTCTGCTGGAGGATCTGGGTCTGTCCATGGTGGACCAGGTCTCTGCTGGAGGACCTGGGTCTGTCCACGGTGGACAGGTCTCTGCTGGAGGATCTGGGTCTGTCCACGGTGGACCAGGTCTCTGCTGGAGGATCAGGGTCTGTCCATGGTGGACCAGGTCTCTGCTGGAGGACCTGGGTCTGTCCACGGTGGACAGGTCTCTGCTGGAGGACCTGGGTCTGTCCATGGTGGACCAGGTCTCTGCTGGAGGATCAGGGTCTGTCCATGGTGGACCAGGTCTCTGCTGGAGGCCCTGGGTCTGTCCACGGTGGACAGGTCTCTGCTGGAGGACCTGGGTCTGTCCGCGGTGGACCGGTCTCTGCTGGAGGATCTGGGTCTGTCCATGGTGGACCGGTCTCTGCTGGAGGATCTGGGTCTGTCCATGGTGGACCGGTCTCTGCTGGAGGATCTGGGTCTGTCCATGGTGGACCAGGTCTCTGCTGGAGGATCTGGGTCTGTCCACGGTGGACCGGTCTCTGCTGGAGGATCTGGGTCTGTCCATGGTGGACCAGGTCTCTGCTGGAGGATCTGGGTCTGTCCATGGTGGACCGGTGTCTGCTGGAGGATCTGGGTCTGTCCGCGGTGGACCAGGTCTCTGCTGGAGGATCTGGGTCTGTCCGCGGTGGACTGGTCTCTGCTGGAGGATCTGGGTCTGTCCATGGTGGACCAGGTCTCTGCTGGAGGCCCCGCTGTCACTCTTAACACGTTTTCAGCACACATTGAGCCCATTTCGGAGTCTTAAGCCACAATCATCGCTGAAGCATGTGTCACTCATAATGTTTACCACCTGCATGCATGAGCAGAGATATTCACACAAACATGCAGTTTGTGGCAACTGTGTGTTTATGTGTCTCTCAGTTTGGTATCACGCACAGGAGACACGTGACTCATATTGGAGTATGTCACAACATTTAATTCTCCAGAGCTGTGAATAACCCATGCGGTCGCTGTCCACCTGACTGTGGTTGTCTTTACACTGCTGTCCTCTGTCTGTGTTTGTCTTGTGGTTCTTCTTTACTTTGTCTGTCTCTTTATCTGCGCTTTGCAATCAGTGTCGCTCAGATGGTGCAACACTCTTGGAGGCGACATTGAGATATAATTACCTTGTTTTTAAGTAAACATTCATACGGTCACCTCTTTATATTAAATATACTCATCAGAGATCCCAGGTCAACACACCTCTAGTAGCTCTTCACAAAATCACATATATAGACATTATAATAAAGGAATATAATCTTCTATTCACCATCTTAGTGAAGCATGTTAGCATGCTAACATGTGCTAATCAGCACTAAACAAAGGGTAGAGCTGACACTGATTGGCATGCCATTGGTTCTGCAGGTATTTAGCAATGAACCAAGTATTTGAAAAATGTATAAATGAACGTATGCACCAAATTTCATGGTAATCCATCTGAAAGTTGTTGAGATAATTCAACTCCTGAACCAACATGTTCCCTGTGGAGGAGGCAGAGTCTGGGCCAATATATATATTTATTCATAAAATATTTGATTTTGTCATTGAAGCCGTTTTGACAAAAACGAGTAAATAGATGATATGAAGTTACCTCTCATCTTGTGAGGAAAGAGCCTGAAGAGTTCAAATCAGGGAGTACCAGTGGCGGGCCGTGGATGTTGTACCTGGGCCTTCAGTGCTGTCCTACTACAGTTGAATTACCTCCTAATAACCTCATTATGACGCATCAATCCAGCAAACCTGCAGCGGATCCACGCATTCCACCACACGAGAGCACGAGCCATTCAAATATTATTCATGAAAGCGACACGATAGACAAACGAACAGTAGTAACGTTACTATGGAAACTAACACGCAGTTTGTCACTTACCCAAACTTAAAGAGTTTAATCCCAGTACATCGTTTCAGTTCCAGTAAGAAGTCCTTCTGGATTCATGGACCCAGTGATGACAGTCGAGCCTCCCCAGTTGTATTTCACCGGTCTGCTGCAGCAGGTTCACAGTGGGGCCGGGTTCCCTCCTCCGCCGGGGCACCGGCCGGCGCAGACCGCGGTTGTGGAGCTGTTTCCCTGCGAACGTGTTCGTTGAGTTGTAGATCCACTCGAGTCTCTCCAAAAGTGTTCAAAAGCACCGTAGCTTGTGTCCTGCCGTGCTATGGCGTCCTCAGGTTAGCGTAGCGTAGCTCCGAACACCAGGAGCTCAGTTAACATGAAACACATTCAGCCATAAAATGTGCAACGCTTCTCCGACGCTGTCAGCCAGAAATACTGTTCATACAAATCCATTTCCTGCTGAGTCAGGGCTGCCAGCTGTGGGGTTGACTGACCATTTCTTACGATGTCCAGCTTTTCCTGAAATGTCCTTCTTTCTTGAGAAAGGTGTTATCAGTAACTCCGCCACTAAATCCGTTTCTCCTCCTTCAGAAAAAAGCTATAGGTAAAAAATAAATAAACTACACCAAGCAAAACCCTACCAATGTTATAATTTCTTCCATATCCTTCCACTTGAACTCTGACTGCTACAAGCTAAGTTCTGCTAGCAAGCATAAGTTTCACTTTAGTCACGTGCTCGCCCACTGACCAATCACAGCACACCCTGCACTTCGCGGCAGAGCTGCACATGGACATGTAATGATGACGTAGGTGTAGGCCGGCTAGTCTGGGGGTCAAAGAATACGCCCAACATGTCAAACTAAAGATCTGATTGGTTGAACACAATAACAATCAACAATATCGTCCACATTCACTTAAACGGCACATGGAGGCACTTGAGTCTGCAGGCCTCGGGCCTCGGGCCGAGAAAAAGGAGGTGTATAAAAAGAGAAAGGAAGAAAGAGAGTGAAAGGGAAGGTCAGAAAAAGGAAGTAAAAGATAGAAAAGAGGTAGAAGAACTAAAGAGTGAATTAAGAGAACCAGAACGCACTAGAAAAGATCTACCACTGCAGATAGAGGAAAGGGAAAGAGAAGGTAAAGGAGAGGAAGATCTGAACAAACTGATGCAGCGGCTGCTGAAAATCCGAATAGCGGAGGCCGATAGAGAAGCAGATGAAAGGAAAAAGGCTCAGAAACAGATACAATCTAAAACTAGCAGTTAGGTTGTTGGGCATTAACTTGATTCAATCCATCAGGACAGTAAACTGATCTTTTGTCTGACTTTTACCTTCTGACACTTGTTGACGCTCTGCTGTGTCATGTAAGTGAATATTTATACCACAAGATGGCAGCACGCTGATGTAGTTTACTGAAGGTAACTGTTGTACTTACACAATATGTTCATTACTTCTTCACCATTAAGTGTGCAAGTTGAATTATGGACGATCAAATAATAGTTTTATTTCTGTTAACGTTGTACTACTTACATTAAGGAACAAACAACGTAACTCTTGTTAACAAGTAGGACTGCAATCACAAAGGGTTGAATGTACTTTGTGTATAATACTCAGTCGTATCCATCACTGTGACACAAAAACACAAAAGAATTATGATGATAAATAACACTGTAAATGTATGTGTGTGTGACAGTTCTTTAGAAATAAAAGAAAACATGAAATCTAATGTCTTTCTGTGTTTATTGTGTTGACAGTTCACTGTGTGTTCATGAAGTCACGTGTGATTTTGAATACAATACAATATCAATGAATCCACTGCAATCTGCTCATTCTATCAATATATCACAAGAATTACAGAATACCGTGACAAATCCTGTCACTCAGTCGGGTCAGTTCACAAGTCCATGATAACAAACATTACTGTGTAATGTGAACTCGATTAGTGAAGCTTGAGGTGATTGAACCAACAGAATGGAAGTAAACTAACGGGCTGAAGGCAGAGTGAACGAAGCATGTTGGTTGATGTGATAGATAAGGTTGTTCTTGATGTTTAAAAAATGACTCTTTAAACCAGAGAGAGGTTCATATTTTGAGAAAACAAGATTCATATAAGGCTCTATCAAACAAGAAGAGATATAAGTAGTGCTGGTCATGTGAGTCTTGTATTTCTCCAGTAAATTGTTCAGGTCCCGCATATACGTAGTGATGGCACTTTGGATCGTATGAACATAGTCTGTTGTACTGCTGCCAGTCTGAACGTTCAGTCGAGCCTCGTGGATCAACATCTGGACGTGGAAGGAGGCTCCATTAACCCAGATGTTGAACCCACGGCTCCTCATCTGTCCGTCAAGCAGCAGGGAGTTTCTGAGGACGGTGAGATGGTTGCTCAGCTGCTTCTCCAGTCTCTGTATTTCCATCTGTAATAGTCGGCCATCGTTCATGTACATTTGATGGCGCTTCACATACTCTGACATTGTGTCCCGGACACCTGAGGCTTTCTCTTCACCAAATACTCGCCGGAACATGCTGTAGGAATGATCGGTTCCTTCAGCTGAGCTCTTCATGAAGATCTCTATGATCATGGAAATCACCAATGCTCCGAGTCCAACAGCATTTGGGAATGAGGTCATCGAACCCAAACTAGATCCCAACTTCTCGATGTATCCTGGCACCTGGTTGACCAGACCATTGGAGTAACTCTGCAGCACAGCGTTGGAGTCGATACCAGAATACTTCAGCAGAGACAAATCTATGCCGACATCTGGCATGATGAATGGCTGCTGTGAAGTAGCTCCATAGAGCTGAAGAGCATAGCTGTCATAGTGCTCTTGTGGGTAGGGACAGGAGGAGGTATGGGAGCCCATGTTTTCCACTCGATCTTTGAGGCTCACACGAAGTGTAAATGTACCACCAACAGGCTGAATACCAGGAAATCAAATAATCAAATCAGGATCAGAAAGCAATGAAATGAAATCCAGTCAGCTCCCTCACATATAACCAGGATGACAACACCAGCAACCAACCAGGCCTCAGGAAAGTTAGGAGTATTTGTTGACTTTTGTCTAAAGTCCGAGTGTGTCCACGGTCCAGAAGTCTAGAGCTAACAGCAAATATTCAACTCAAAACACAGAGAAGCAACAGCATGTAAAAACCCTATCTGGAAATGTATTTAGTGATTTATATTTGAGTAAATTGTTTAAATTCTATAGCTCTCATTGTTCCAGTGGTCATACTACACATGGTGTCATCACATGTCATTAAAAAATCACAAATTTACCTCAGAGGACAACACCACAACAGGCTTATTTGTTGACTTTTCTCTAAAGTCCCAGTGTGTGATGTCCAAAAATTTAAATTGTGTTCAATGTATTTACGTGTATAGTTTGCCATTAAAATGCAAGTCACATACAATGTTTGTAGATTGCTCCTTTATATATTAAGTCTTTTTTTATATTTAAATAAAGAAAACCTTCCCAGAATCCACCTCACACGAACAGGATATTGCCTTACCTACTTCAGCATTTACAACATGTACAGGATGTGAGGAATAATTTGGCTGACATTTAAAGACAAACTAAGACCGACAAAGATGGCCTGCCTAAGGAGGGAACAAGTGAAGCAATGTGCAGGAGCCGTAGCTAACACTACAGGTTCTGTTGTGCTGACCACGGACCTGGTCAAACGGAGGACGAGCCAGACCTGGAGTCACCCTGCAGTGCCCGGAACCTCCAAGCAACACAAATCCCCCAAAGAGCAAGAAGTTGGAACAGCATCTGGGGAAGTTGCTAACAAGAAAGGAGTGGCTCCAGTTGGAGGAGGATGTAGACAAAATCCTTCAACATTGAAGGGTGATGCTTACCAGGAACTCCAAACTATGTGCACCCTCATTATGGACACAGGCTCAGAAGAGTTTGGCATCAAGGAAATGCATGGAACAACCAATCCAAAGAGGCCAAACCTGGAAGAGCTCAATATCTACCAACTGAGACAAGAACTCAAATCTCTGGAGGGTCAATTTAAGTCGGCCAAAGAGGAGGAAAGAACTGCCCTGTTAAACCTCAGGGACATCATAAGGAGGAGGCTCATCACATTCAGAGGAGCTGAGTAGCACCAAAGGAAGGCCAAGGACAGGGCCCAAAAGCGCAGTGCATTAATTGCCAATCCCTTCGGCTATAGCAAGAGACTACTGTGAACACAACATTGACATATCATCCCCTTTTAAAGGTCAACGTACAGCATTTCTGTTGCCTCTCAATGGCTCTCAACATGTCGACGGGGAGCCGAGAGATTCTCTAGAGGTTCTAGAGGTCACTACCAGAGATTTTTTAATTGTTTCCACATATTCATTTTTAACATTTGTGGTATAAAGATGCAGACTGTAGCAGCCCACATGCTGGGAAAAAATTATGGCATTGTACATTTCTGGAAATCTCAAATACGTTGAATGACGAAGTTTTTGCATTCGGTCAGAGCAAGTTACATAAGAGTCAAAGTTACATGTAACAAAATAATGTGATCCTTTTGTATTATTATGAACATACTGTAGCGACAAGTACATTGAAAGTTACATTATTAAAAGTTACGTGGTATGAAAGTGGAATGGGTCAAACAAAGAAAAGGACTTTCACCCAGGAGTCCGCTGTTCGTGTCCGAGTGAAACGACTTGACGCTTGTTACGTAAGAAAGTCTGCTAAGGGTGGTTGTTATATATTTATGCTCTGTTTTTACTTACTGTTGTTGCATTGCATTGTTGCATTACGCTATGTTGTGTTGTTGCGTTACGTTGTTGCGTTACGTTGTTGCGTTACGTTGTTGCGTTACGTTGTTGCGTTACGTTGTTGCGTTACGTTGTTGCGTTACGTTGTTGCGTTACGTTGTTGCGTTACGTTGTTGCGTTACGTTGTTGCGTTACGTTGTTGCGTTATGTTATTGTGTTACGTTTTTGGTAGTTACTTTACGTTGTTACGTAACAATGTTGTGTTACGTTGTGGCGTTACGTTGTGGTGTTATGTTGTTGCATTACGTTTTTGGTAGTTACTTTACGTTGTTGCGTGACAATGTTGTGTTACGTTGTGGAGTTACGTTGCTTCAACACAAACCATGATGTTTTTTTCTAATCTTAACCCAAGTGGTTTTGTTCTCTAAACCTAACCAACCATTAAGCTTGTGTCATAGTGCATTTCTGCAAGCGTGATCAGGACTGATATGAAACGTATTCATGAACTTATTTAGTTAAGTATTCTTGGTTCAAAAACATCAACATGAAACATATCCTGTGGTTTGAAGAGAAGTTTCTGGCGACTGGGTCGATTGTTGCTCTGAGCACCAAACGTATCAAATATGTTTGTGGCTCAGTGCAGTTTTGTATGTGTGTTTTTTGGATCCTCACATACGCTCACTCAACAGTTATATCACATTTCGAGTGTTGGTTAATGTCTGTTGACACTAAAGGCTACAGAACAGAAGGAGTCTCAGTACTGGACCAGAACAGAACAACGTCAGCTGCTGAAAAGTGGGTCACAACCCAGAAATTAGAAGCTGATATAACTGAACAGGAGGGAGAGGGAGGTGTGAACTGGCTATCTGACTGGCTGGAAGAAAACCTCCAGAAGAGAGATGAGAAATCAGGAAAGAGTGAGGAGGACTATGAGCACTAAATGAGTGCTGAAGGACAGAAGAAAATAAAATGTGAGGGGAAACAAAGGAGAGACAAAGACAAGAGGAAAGTGTGAGAAGCCTTCTGGCTGGCCAACATACCGGTTTATTGAACTGGCAGACGATGACGGATGCAAAGTGGTGATGAATGAAGTGTTGCGAAGGTGGACAGCTGACTAACCGAGGTGAGGAAGGGGTAAGAATAAGAGGGAGAGGGGGAGAGCCGAGCATCAGAGCAGATATAGCAGAGATATTAATAAGAGCAAGAGATGGATCTGTGTCGCTGTTGGACGCCTGCTCTACTCAGATGGTGTTTATTCACACACTGTCTGTGAGTGAGCAAGGAGGATTGTGGGTAACGACTATGGTTCGATGTCTGTTCTGAGGTGAAGCCAGTTTTTGCGTACAGACTTGAATACAGTCCTAAAAGTAAAAGAAAATGTTTCTGTTTATCTTTTTTCCTACTATAACAATGGAAAATCATTATCAATCAACATTACTAAGAGTTATTCTTAAAGCTCGTCATCGGAGCCACCGGGTCGGATTCTGGTGAACCCAGATAAAATCATGCAGGTTCACCAGAAACTCCTTCAGCGGACAGACCCAGATCCTCCAACAGAGACCGGTCCACCGCGGACAGACCCAGATCCTCCAACAGAGACCGGTCCACCGTGAACAGACCCAGATCCTCCAACAGAGACCTGGTCCACCGCGGACAGACCCAGATCCTCCAGCAGAGACCGGTCCACCGCGGACAGACCCAGATCCTCCAACAGAGACCGGTCCACCGTGAACAGACCCAGGTCCTCCAACAGAGACCGGTCCACCGCGGACAGACCCAGATCCTCCAACAGAGACCGGTCCACCGTGGACAGACCCAGATCCGGCTTCACCTGCAGCCTTGGACCTGCAGTCGGAGCTCCGGAGGGAGGAGGAGAGCTCAGCTCCCGGCAGCAGCAGCGTCTCCTCCTCCTCCTCCTCCTCCTCCTCCTCCTCCTCCTCCTCCAGGAGCAGAGCTTCTCCTCTCTGCTCCATGAAAAGGCCGTATTTCTGGACCGTTACAGAATTACATTAACACGCCACTTTTCCGTAAAGTGGAAGTGAAGTCACAACTTGTTGAACTTGTTTTTGATTCTGCCAAATCAAGTCTGAAGTCATCAAATTTGGAAATGAATCCAGGTCCACTTTCTTAACTGATCAGGCGCTAATGTTCACATTTAGGTGTTAGAGTGTTTCAGTGAAGAAGAGAGAGAGAGAGAGAGAGAGAGAGAGAGAGAGAGAGAGAGAGAGAGAGAGAGAGAGAGAGAGAGAGAGAGAGAGAGAGAGAGAGAGAGAGAGACAGACAGACAGACAGACAGAGAGATACAGAGAGAGAGAGAGAGAGAGAGAGAGAGAGAGAGACAGAGAGATACAGAGAGAGAGACAGAGAGAGAGAGAGTCGCTGCATCTGTAGCGCTCCTGGTGTTGATAAAGCGCTACTGCAACAACATCCATCACATCCCTCTCTCTCGCTCTCTCTCTCTCTCTCTCTCGCTCTCTCTCTCTGTCCCTCCCCCTTCTCCTCCTCGATGATACCCGATACAGACCAACCAACCTGCATCCTCGCTCCGGTGTAGCCGGGCGTCCTCCGCTGTTCCGCTCCACCAAAGTGAACCTGCGCAATGAGCCTGCGCAATGGCCACTAAACCAATAGCGCGTCTGCACGAGCGAACCGGGAGATGGTGAGAGACAATACAGAGAGAGAGAGAGAGACAGAGAAGACGGGATGAAGCGCGAGCACACGGACGGTTTCCTCCGGTAAACAAGCCGGAGCCGGAGCCTGGGATTTTTTTGGGGGGGGGGGAGAATTTCGGGGACACAGCCATGGCGACGGGAGGAGGAGGTAGAGGAGGTGGAGGAGGCGTGAGGCGGAGGAGGAAAGCCGGGCTCCCGGGAGTCTGCTGGAAGACCTGCTACTTCCCCATCCTGTTCTGGGTCGTTACCGTCTGCGGGGAGGAGAAGACGCTGATTGTGGAGGTAGTAACACAGAACACGGCCACGCAGAGGGGGAGGTCCGGGGCTCCCTGGATGTACCGGAATGAGCATCGAGCATCCCTCCCCCTTAGCTTTACTCTCGGGGGTCGGGGCGAAGTCTTTTGTTTTTATTTAACGCGCGTTTGCATGTTTTTTGCATGTCTCACCCCGCCACGAAAGTGACCCCACACAGGCTGTAAATACAAAGAATCACGAGGCAGTGAACTGACTGGATTAAAACCCTCTTTTGGTTTTTAAGACGCTGAGGCGGCGCGCGCACCGCACGCGTCCTTCTGGCCGTCCTGATTACAAACAAAGGTGTCTTAATTGCTCATCACCTTTAATTGTTTCCCGTCCGTTTAGGGGCTTCTGTCTGCTCTCCTCCGCCGAATAACGTGTCCCTCCGCCGGTTGCGCTTTTGGGCGGAGGAGGGAAGTCGGTCCAAGATGGTGAGGTGCGCGGGGGGACTGTGTCAAACACGCTCATTAGGAGCGGCCCTAACACATGTATGGTTGAGTTACAGGCTGCTAATTAAACGAATTAATTCCACGTCTCATGTGCGTAATCGGAAACAAACGGGGGGGGGGGTTAAAACGCACCGAGGCGCACATGCAGATGCTCGTGTGTTGTGTCCTCGGTGACTGGAGGAGTCTCAGTAATGAGCTCTGTATTGTTAATAAACAGTCCTGTGCACGCGGAGAGCTCTAAAGGTAACCTGGAGGAGCGCGCGCTTTCATGTGAACAAAGCAGCTCCCCCCCCTCAGTCCAAATATAGCCTCCCTCCATAATTTATGGAAATGGCAGTGAGTTGGAAGAGAAGAAGAAGAGATGGGAAGAGGTGCAGACAGATGTGTGTGTGGGGGGGGTCGTCGTCTTCTCAGGCTGCTGCCACACAAAGAAGATGTTGAGAGAAAGTTCTTTGTTGATGAGTCTGTGATTATGAAATGATGTCACATTGACTGATGTAACGGTTGTTCGTGTGATGCATTGTTTGCTGAATGTGCTTCATCACCTTCTCTTTATGGAAACGTTTGGCTCGTGCATTGTGAGCTGGATTGTTGCAGAAGTCTTGCAGCTCTGGGACACGTGGTGTGTTCTTCTGTTGTTACATTGAGTGATGCTTCGTGTTGCTAGTGACACTTTTCATTCAGACAAAGGAAGCGCCGGTGGCTGCTCACAGCCGGGCGAATGTCACGCTGCCGCACAAAGGATGAGATGTTTTTTATTCCCTGAGAAATCCTAATCCTGTCAGAGCTACGGGTGTTACGCGTCATGCTAACGTGGCCCTCACACCAATGTGCGGCACAGTTTTTAGGTTTAATTACAAAACGTTCCAGAATATCTAGTGAGAGAAAAACGTGCCTCCTGAGATCACAGCGTCTCAGATAATGAATCATTTCATTGGTGTAGAAAACATCGATTCATCTGTTGATTTGTTTTCTTGTTTAGTCGTGAAAAAAGTCTCAAAAGTCTCCGACAAGGTGACGTCTGTTGTCCGAGCAACAGTTTCTGTCACATCACACAAAGGAAATGAGCCGATCCTCACGGTGTAGAAGCTGGAACCAGTGATTGATTATCAACTAATCGATTGAACGCATTGTTGTAAGTTTTGATCATTCTGGATGCAAAGTTAAAACAACATGAAAGTAGTTCCTGTTTCCGTCTCTCCCATAAATGATATCATGTGATGGAGCTTCTGTGAAGTCACAGCCGACCAATGGAAACGCTCTCAGCCTCGGGTTTCTTTGTGTGGCCGCATGGACCACATGAGTCCTAGTTGGGGTCCTGTTTTTCCTGTTAAAGGTTCAGTGCAACAACAACGTCGTAATACCTCAGATGTATATTTGATGTTTATTATTAATTGACACAAATGATTGAATGCATCCGTCTTGTTAACCAACGGTACACAGGTCGTCTGCTCTTGCTGTTATCAGGGACGTTGTACGTTACATTTGATGGTTCTCATACAGTTTGTTTGTGTTCTCACGCTGAGACGTTCTCACAGCGGCTCTGAGGTGGAGGTCGGGTCGTGGCTTCATGCTGGAAAACACGTTTTGATCACGTCTCCATGCGTTCACTCGTTTGCTTCACTTGGTCGTGAACGTGGTGGCGAGCTTTGATGAGGTAACGCAGCTCACAGGTGGTGACGGATAAAACACGAGAATGTGAGAGAAAGAAACTCGCTGGGGAGCGATGTGAACACTTTCAATAAAAGGTCTGAATACATTTGTGTCTGTAAACTGTTGTATCGTCTAAGCTACTGCAAGATATTTTATTAAGTTTAGTGAAATGCTCTGAGTGAATTTGAGTTCCTTCTTGTGAACAGTGAACGTCTAGGGCTTTTATTGTGAAAGGTAGGAACAGAAGGAGTGGGTCTGGTCTGCGCTGCCTTCAAGGTTGAAAGGAGACTACGTGTTGTTGTACACTATAGTGTACGTTTTGAATATGTCCGTTCTGCAGGAACAAAAGCTCCGAAAATCAACCTTGTTCCAGATAAAAGAAGCATGTCACTGCTTAATATTTGTGTTCTGTGTAAAGTACTCATGATAAAAAACAAAGTTCAGTAAATATATTGACAGCGATGCTAGAAACTCTGTGAGCTAAATGCTGACATCAACAGGTGGACGGGTCCAACAGGTGGACGGGTCCAACAGGTGGACGGGTCCAACAGGTGGACGGGTCCAACAGGTGGACGGGTCCAACAGGTGGACGGGTCCAACAGGTGGACGGGTCCAACAGGTGGACGGGTCCAACAAACAAACCAAAACAAAATCTTTCAGTCGGTAGACCGCTGTTCGTTGATTGTGAGAAAACAAGAAGTCACGTAACACCCGTACTTCAGTAACACTGCGTGCTTCAGTAACGGCGCGTACTTCAGTAACGGCGCGTACTTCAGTAACACGCGTACTTCAACACGCGTACTTCAACACACGTACTTCAGTAACACTGCGTACTTCAGTAATGGCACGTGCTTCAGTAACGGCGCGTACTTCAGTAACGGCGCGTACTAACGGCACGTACTAACGGCACGTACTTCAGTAACGGCACGTACTAACGGCACGTACTAACGGCACGTACTTCAGTAACGGCGCGTACTAACGGCACGTACTTCAGTAACGGCACGTACTTCAGTAACGGCACGTACTTCAGTAACGGCACGTACTTCAGTAACGGCACGTACTTCAGTAACGGCACGTACTTCAGTAACGGCACGTACTTCAGTAACGGCGCGTACTAACGGCGCGTACTAACGGCGCGTACTAACGGCACGTACTTCAGTAACGGCGCGTACTAACGGCACGTACTTCAGTAACGGCGCGTACTTCAGTAACGGCACGTACTAACGGCACGTACTTCAGTAACGGCGCGTACTAACGGCACGTACTTCAGTAACGGCGCGTACTAACGGCACGTACTTCAGTAACGGCGCGTACTAACGGCACGTACTTCAGTAACGGCGCGTACTAACGGCACGTACTTCAGTAACGGCGCGTACTTCAGTAACGGCACGTACTAACGGCACGTACTTCAGTAACGGCGCGTACTAACGGCACGTACTTCAGTAACGGCGCGTACTAACGGCACGTACTTCAGTAACGGCGCGTACTTCAGTAACACGCGTACTTCAGTAACACGCGTACTTCAGTAACGGCACTTTCGTGGTTAATTTAACCCAAACGACGATCTTTTCCTGAACCTAACTAAGTAGTTTTGTTGCCTAAACCTAACCGAGTTGTTTCCTGTGAAGTTTATTTTGAAAAGACTGTATGCATGTACCGAGTGTAAATTGAAACGTGTTGCTGGACTTTCGTAGTAAAAAAAGGCACAAAATGACGAGTAACTTCTTCTAAGACATTACACGAACTGTATGAGGATACGTTGTTATATTACGCAGCCTCTTACGCTCATTTACCAGCTGACGGCAGTTCAGTCCCTCAGGGTTCAGGGTTTAGAACTTAGAGGGGACCTTGGGCAACAGCAACACATCGAGCAGAGGGAGAGAGAGGGAGAGAGAGAGAGGGAGAGAGAGGGAGAGAGGGAGAGCAGAGGGAGAGGGAGAGAGAGAGAGAGAGAGAGAGGGAGAGAGAGAGCAGAGGGAGAGAGAAAGGGAGAGAGAGCAGAGGGAGAGGAGGCGTTCAAGTCTTTGTCTGACTCACTGCTCCGTGCTCTTTGTCTGTTTGTCTGTTTACACAACGGGTCAAAATCGACTAATGTTTGTGATTTTTGGACGGAATGTTTTTGTCTCTCAGGCATCAAAGTGTCGTTGACTGAAGCTGCTCAGCAGCCTTTTAGTGCAGATTGTCAAACCGCAGATTATTCCGTTCAAATGCACGATTCTTTAGTGTAAATGAAGTTTTAACGTTGTACTGTAATTGTTTTCTTACATATATTTTTTAAGAGTGCCATACAAATTAGATTCATTATTATTACTATGATTACAATGTTGGTGATGGTTTTAAATGATGGATTAATCGATCCGTGACTGAGACTCACGACTGTTCCTCTGGTGCTTTGCTTCTTTGCTTGCGGAGCACCAGGGCTGGATGATGGCGTTAAAAACATTGATTGTTTAATTATGAACTGTTTTATACTCTTTTTTTCTTCTTTTCTTTCTGCAGTCAGTGTACAGCAGGTTTACCCTGAAAACTGCTGCTGCAGACTCTGAACCATGTAGTGACTTTGAGGGCTTTTACACCAAAAAAACAAGGAGATAAAAGAGGCATTCAAGTTCTATAAGGCCAGTGAGCTATAGACGTTTTATTCTCCCCGACACCGATTCCGATACCTGAACTCGAGTATAGTAACGATACAATAGCATTGTGTTAAACAACAACAACAAAAACAGGTGATAATTCTCTCTCTAATATCTATTTCATATTGCTGTGAAAACAACACAATAACGTTATAATTTACCGTCGCATAATACTAATTTTTACTGAATGGAGCTTGAATGCATCAAATTGTTACTCAATGCAAACCTCCAATAACGTTAGCATGTTAGCTAACGTTAACTAGCTCTCCTCAACACAGAAACACAGATCTGCCAAGTCAACTTTGATTTATTTGTAACGTGTAACTCGCATAACTTGTTGCCTAAACCTAACTACCGGTATGTATTGGTCGTACCAGACCAAATAAAGCTAGCAGCAAAACCCGTGAGTTTTTTTAACCAACGTATCCTCATGCAAACGTTTTCCTAATGATGAAAACATCGGAGTATTTAACAGGTTGGGAGTGAAACCGGGTCGCCTGGTGAGTCCAGAGTGATGAGGGCTTAAGACACGTTGCAGACTTCATGACTCTTCTCCACTTGCCCTGCTGTTACAATAGCTTAGCATGTTAGCGTCCGAGGGCTGTCAGTTAGCTGCAGTGGCTGCTGTCCATCAAAAGTGACTTTTAATGCAGCTTTAAAGACCAGTCAGTGAGCGGTAGTCCATCTGTATTGGATGTGATAGAAACACTGAGATACGGGAGAGAAGGATGGATTTAGTGGGATTCGATAATAAGCCAGTATTTTATTTATTCCACCACACTTTCACACTTTCCTCGTGACAAAGAGACCTTCTCAAAATGGCTGCACATCCCTGCCAGCATGGCGACGACGGTGCTGCTGGTGATGATGATGATTGTAGTGCTGCTGGTGATGACGACGATGATGATTGTAGTGCTGCTGGTGATGACGACGATGATGATTGTAGTGCTGCTGGTGATGACGAAGATGATGATGATTGTCGTGCTGCTGGAGATGACAACAACAACAACAACAACAACAGTGTTGCCAGACCTGATAACAGAAAGAAGTCACAGTGGAGGTACACATGACGGATGATGATGGTTGTGATGAAGATAGAGATGTAGTTGATGGTTTAATAAGATGAGAGGGTGTTTCTGTAGTCTCCTCCCCCCCAAAGGAGAGGATCTCTGGGGGGGGGGGGGGGGGGGTAGTAAACAGAACATTACACCAGAGAAACGGGCTAAAAGAGGCTAAAAGAGGCTAAAAGAGGCTAAAAGAGGCTTATCAGAGCCGTGTGTCTGTGTGCACCGTGTAGGTGTTACTAGAAGACTTCAGATTCACATCTACTCTGTTTTTATTTTTTTTTGCCCGTTAAGAACGTTTTGGCCTTTTAAATCGACAGCCTCGTTGTTTTTCTGTCCTTC
>JAVDOI010000351.1:0-15000 GCA_032191485.1 Leptoclinus maculatus
GCGTGCCTCTTAGCTCATGTTAGTGCATGTGAGCGTGCCTCTTAGCTCATGTTAGTGCATGTGAGCGTGCCTCTTAGTTCATGTTAGTGCATGTGAGCGTGCCTCTTAGTTCATGTTAGTGCATGTGAGCGTGCCTCTTAGTTCATGTTAGTGCATGTGAGCGTACCTCTTAGTTCATGTTAGTGCATGTGAGCGTGCCTCTTAGTTCATGTTAGTGCATGTGAGCGTGCCTCTTAGCTCATGTTAGTGCATGTGAGCGTGCCTCTTAGTTCATGTTAGTGCATGTGAGCGTACCTCTTAGTTCATGTTAGTGCATGTGAGCGTGCCTCTTAGCTCATGTTAGTGCATGTGAGCGTGCCTCTTAGTTCATGTTAGTGCATGTGAGCGTGCCTCTTAGCTCATGTTAGTGCATGTGAGCGTGCCTCTTAGTTCATGTTAGTGCATGTGAGCGTGCCTCTTAGTTCATGTTAGTGCATGTGAGCGTGTCTCTTAGTTCATGTTAGTGCATGTGAGCGTGCCTCTTAGCTCATGTTAGTGCATGTGAGCTTGCCTTTTAGTTCATGTAAGTGCATGTGAGCGTGCCTTTATGTGCATGTGAGCGTGCCTCTTAGCTCATGTTAGTGCATGTGAGCGTGCCTCTTAGTTCATGTTAGTGCATGTGAGCGTGCCTCTTAGTTCATGTTAGTGCATGTGAGCGTGCCTCTTCATTCATATTAGTGCATGTGAGCGTGCCTCTTAGCTCATGTTAGTGCATGTGAGCGTGCCTCTTAGTTCATGTTAGTGCATGTGAGCGTGCCTCTTAGTTCATGTTAGTGCATGTGAGCGTGCCTCTTCATTCATATTAGTGCATGTGAGCGTGCCTCTTAGCTCATGTTAGTGCATGTGAGCGTGCCTCTTAGTTCATGTTAGTGCATGTGAGCGTGCCTCTTAGTTCATGTAAGTGCATGTGAGCGTGCCTCTTCATTCATATTAGTGCATGTGAGCGTGCCTCTTAGCTCATGTTAGTGCATGTGAGCGTGCCTCTTAGTTCATGTTAGTGCATGTGAGCGTGCCTCTTCATTCATATTAGTGCATGTGAGCGTGCCTCTTAGTTCATGTTAGTGCATGTGAGCGTGCCTCTTAGTTCATGTTAGTGCATGTGAGCGTGCCTCTTCATTCATATTAGTGCATGTGAGCGTGCCTCTTAGCTCATGTTAGTGCATGTGAGCGTGCCTCTTAGTTCATGTTAGTGCATGTGAGCGTGCCTCTTCATTCATATTAGTGCATGTGAGCATGCCTCTTAGTTCATGTTAGTGCATGTGAGCGTGCCTCTTAGTTCATGTTAGTGCATGTGAGCGTGCCTCTTAGTTCATGTTAGTGCATGTGAGCGTGCCTTTTAGTTCATGTAAGTGCATGTGAGCGTGCCTTTATGTGCATGTGAGCGTGCCTCTTAGCTCATGTTAGTGCATGTGAGCGTGCCTCTTAGCTCATGTTAGTGCATGTGAGCGTGCCTCTTAGCTCATGTTAGTGCATGTGAGCGTGCCTCTTAGCTCATGTTAGTGCATGTGAGCGTGCCTCTTAGCTCATGTTAGTGCATGTGAGCGTGCCTCTTAGTTCATGTTAGTGCATGTGAGCGTGCCTCTTAGCTCATGTTAGTGCATGTGAGCGTGCCTCTTAGTTCATGTTAGTGCATGTGAGCGTGCCTCTTAGCTCATGTTAGTGCATGTGAGCGTGCCTCTTAGTTCATGTTAGTGCATGTGAGCGTGCCTCTTAGCTCATGTTAGTGCATGTGAGCGTGCCTCTTAGCTCATGTTAGTGCATGTGAGCGTGCCTCTTAGTTCATGTTAGTGCATGTGAGCGTGCCTCTTAGCTCATGTTAGTGCATGTGAGCGTGCCTCTTAGTTCATGTTAGTGCATGTGAGCGTGCCTCTTAGCTCATGTTAGTGCATGTGAGCGTGCCTCTTAGCTCATGTTAGTGCATGTGAGCGTGCCTCTTAGTTCATGTTAGTGCATGTGAGCGTGCCTCTTAGCTCATGTTAGTGCATGTGAGCGTGCCTCTTAGTTCATGTTAGTGCATGTGAGCGTGCCTCTTAGCTCATGTTAGTGCATGTGAGCGTGCCTCTTAGCTCATGTTAGTGCATGTGAGCGTGCCTCTTAGCTCATGTTAGTGCATGTGAGCGTGCCTCTTAGTTCATGTTAGTGCATGTGAGCGTGCCTCTTAGCTCATGTTAGTGCATGTGAGCGTGCCTCTTAGTTCATGTTAGTGCATGTGAGCGTGCCTCTTAGCTCATGTTAGTGCATGTGAGCGTGCCTCTTAGTTCATGTTAGTGCATGTGAGCGTGCCTCTTAGCTCATGTTAGTGCATGTGAGCGTGCCTCTTAGTTCATGTTAGTGCATGTGAGCGTGCCTCTTAGCTCATGTTAGTGCATGTGAGCGTGCCTCTTAGCTCATGTTAGTGCAGTACTGTAATTACCTGTTGTTGTTTCATCCAAATCATCTGTTCATTATGTGTGAATTGAATTAAAGCAACCAATCATCTCAGCTGGACTCAGACATTTAGTATTTGTCTGAATGAAGGGATTATTGTTCACTCTGTCCGTCTGCTTCCTGTTTGTAGGGTTTATAAATCAGTCATCCAGGCCGTCCAGAAATCAGACGAAGGTCATCCATTCAGGTAACGTCATCAGTGTTTGTCCTGAAACATAAACCTTGTCTGTCCTACTTCAATTTCATCCTTTGACTTCCTCCGTCCTCCTCTGACCAACTCTATCCTCCTCCATCAGGTCTCTGTTGGAGAGGGACATCTCTGTGTCCTTGGAGTCCGCCCGGCTGCTGACTGATCAGTCTCTGATCCATCTGAACTGGTTTAGCAGTCAGGCCAGGAGGCTGCTGCTGGTTGAAGACCTGGTCGACTCTTTAAAGGTCAGATTTACACAGAATATGTTGGCATGGTTGTGAATGCTAGCTCGCATACATGCTTCAGCTGTTTGGTCTCTACTATTTTTATTGTGTTTCCTCTACGTGTTTCGGCAGTTTGTTTGTCCTCTCCGTGTTTCAGATGTTTGTTTGTCCTCTCCGTGTTTCAGATGTTTGTTTGTCCTCTACGTGTTTCAGATGTTTGTTTGTCCTCTCCGTGTTTCAGATGTTTGTTTGTCCTCTACGTGTTTCAGCTGTTTGTTTGTCCTCTACGTGTTTCAGATGTTTGTTTGTCCTCTACGTGTTTCAGATGTTTGTTTGTCCTCTACGTGTTTCAGCTGTTTGTTTGTCCTCTACGTGTTTCAGATGTTTGTTTGTCCTCTACGTGTTTCAGATGTTTGTTTGTCCTCTCCGTGTTTCAGATGTTTGTTTGTCCTCTACGTGTTTCAGCTGTTTGTTTGTCCTCTACGTGTTTCAGATGTTTGTTTGTCCTCTCCGTGTTTCAGATGTTTGTTTGTTCTTTATGTGTTTCAGATGTTTGTTTGTCCTCTCCGTGTTTCAGATGTTTGTTTGTCCTCTACGTGTTTCAGATGTTTGTTTGTCCTCTACGTGTTTCAGCTGTTTGTTCGTCCGCTACGTGTTTCGGCTGTTTGTTTGTCCTCTACGTGTTCCGGCTGTTTGTTTGTTCTTTACGTGTTTCAGCTGTTTGTTTGTCCTCTACGTGTTTCAGCTGTTTGTTTGTCCTCTACGTGTTCCGGCTGTTTGTTTGTCCTCTACGTGTTTCAGATGTTTGTTTGTCCTCTACGTGTTCCGGCTGTTTGTTTGTTCTTTACGTGTTTCAGATGTTTGTTTGTCCTCTACGTGTTTCGGCTGTTTGTTTGTCGTCTACGTGTTTCAGATGTTTGTTTGTCCTCTACGTGTTCCGGCTGTTTGTTTGTTCTTTACGTGTTTCAGATGTTTGTTTGTCCTCTTTGTGTTTCGGCTGTTTGTTTGTCCTCTACGTGTTTCAGATGTTTGTTTGTCCTCTACGTGTTTCGGCTGTTTGTTTTATCTTCTGCATGTTTCGGCTGTTTGTTTGTTCTTTACGTGTTTTGGCTGTTTGTCCTTTACGTGTTTCGGCTGATTGTTTATCTTCTACGTGTTTCGGCTGTTTGTCCTCTTTGTGTTTTGGCTGATTGTTTGTTCTTTACATGTTTCGGCTTTTTGTTTGTTTTCTACGTGTTTCGTCTGTTTGTTTGTCCTCTTTGTGTTTCAGCTGTTTGTTAGTCCTCCGCGTGTTTCGGCTGTTTGTTTGTCCTCTTTGTGTTTCGGCTGTTTGTTTGTCCTCTTTGTGTTTCGGTTGTTTGTTTGTCCTCTTTGTGTTTCGGCTGTTTGTTTGTCCTCTTTGTGTTTCGGCTGTTTGTTTGTCCTCTTTGTGTTTCGGCTGTTTGTTTGTCCTCTTTGTGTTTCGGCTGTTTGTTAGTCCTCCGCGTGTTTCGGCTGTTTGTTTGTCCTCTTTGTGTTTCGGCTGTTTGTTTGTCCTCTTTGTGTTTCGGCTGTTTGTTTGTCCTCTTTGTGTTTCGGCTGTTTGTTTGTCCTCTTTGTGTTTCGGCTGTTTGTTAGTCCTCCGCGTGTTTCGGCTGTTTGTTTGTCCTCTTTGTGTTTCGGCTGTTTGTTTGTCCTCTTTGTGTTTCGGCTGTTTGTTTGTCCTCTTTGTGTTTCGGCTGTTTGTTTGTCCTCTTTGTGTTTCGGCTGTTTGTTTGTCCTCTTTGTGTTTCGGCTGTTTGTTTGTCCTCCGCGTGTTTCGGCTGTTTATTAGTCCTCCGCGTGTTTCGGCTGTTTGTTTGTCCTCTTTGTGTTTCGGCTGTTTGTTTGTCCTCTTTGTGTTTCGGCTGTTTGTTTGTCCTCTTTGTGTTTCGGCTGTTTGTTTGTCCTCTTTGTGTTTCGGCTGTTTGTTTGTCCTCTTTGTGTTTCGGCTGTTTGTTTGTCCTCTTTGTGTTTCGGCTGTTTGTTTGTCCTCCGCGTGTTTCGGCTGTTTATTAGTCCTCCGCGTGTTTCGGCTGTTTGTTTGTCCTCTTTGTGTTTCGGCTGTTTGTTTGTCCTCTTTGTGTTTCAGCTGTTTGTTTGTCCTCTTTGTGTTTCGGCTGTTTGTTTGTCCTCTTTGTGTTTCAGCTGTTTGTTTGTCCTCTTTGTGTTTCGGCTGTTTGTTTGTCCTCTTTGTGTTTCGGCTGTTTGTTTGTCCTCTTTGTGTTTCGGCTGTTTGTTTGTCCTCTTTGTGTTTCAGCTGTTTGTTTGTCCTCTTTGTGTTTCGGCTGTTTGTTTGTCCTCTTTGTGTTTCAGCTGTTTGTTTGTCCTCTTTGTGTTTCGGCTGTTTGTTTGTCCTCTTTGTGTTTCGGCTGTTTGTTTGTCCTCTTTGTGTTTCAGCTGTTTGTTTGTCCTCTTTGTGTTTCGGCTGTTTGTTTGTCCTCTTTGTGTTTCGGCTGTTTGTTTGTCCTCTTTGGGTTTCGGCTGTTTGTTTGTCCTCTTTGTGTTTCGGCTGTTTGTTTGTCCTCTTTGTGTTTCGGCTGTTTGTTTGTCCTCTTTGTGTTTCGGCTGTTTGTTTGTCCTCTACGTGTTTCGGCTGTTTGTTTGTCCTCCGCATGTTTCGGCTGTTCTTTTGTCCTCTACGTGTTTCAGATGTGTTTTTATTTCCTGGTCCAGTTGGCTGCTGTCATGTGGATGGTGACGTATGTTGGAGCCATCTTTAATGGAGTCACCATCCTAATCCTCGGTGAGACTTCATTTTACCGACTTGTTGGTTTAAATCAGTAGAAACAAACTGTAACAAAGTCTTCTTTCTCATCCAGCTGACATCACGTTCTTCACCACACCTCTGATCTACCAGAAGAAAAAGGTACCGCAGAATAATGTGTTTTGGTGTCATGAATTCGATCATCTGATACTAACAGAACATGCATAAAAAATGAGACGAACATTAAAGAACCTTTGTTCTGAATGTTTCAGCCAAATAACTTCTTTCTGCTTACACCTTCTATAGTTTCTATATATTCTTCTATAGTAGCTGTTTCTTACAGCATGCAGCCAAACTTATGCTTTTCTCAGAAAAGGGCCCCAAACTGCTACAAATGTATGATGTTTAGATATTAAAAGTATTGAATTATGTTACTATTCTAACTCATTGTACCCCGAAATAACTTCAAAAAGGCTCCAAAAGTACTATTAATTGTAATGAATATGCAAATTAACTGTATACTACTTACTCTGTGCTGCTACTTCAGAGGAAAACATTGTAGTAATATATCTACCTGACAGAGAAATGTTCAGATTCAGATTTGATATTCATATTACAATTAAAAGCTCCGCCTGGAAAATAAATGAATGTGCTGTTAATGCCTCTCTTTCACTCTTCATTAAAGTAAACATTTAAATGCAATACTTTTACTGTGCAGTGTTAATAGTTTTACTATTAATGGATTTACTTTAGAAACATTGTTGAGTACTTCTTCTATCACTGCCAATACGAACATTCCCATTTAGAGAGTGAAGTAAAGCTAGACAGTTGTGGTGTGTGTGTGTGTGTGTGTGTGTGTGTGTGTGTGTGTAGGCACAGATTGATCGGTACATTGAGTTGATTAAGTCCAGAGTGGAGGAGATGCTGCAGAAGTGAGTTCACATATATTTATACTCTGCTTCAGTACCATCGGTGTGTATTTATACTCTGCTTCAGTACCATCGGTGTGTATTTATACTCTGCTTCAGTACCATCGGTGTGTATTTATACTCTGCTTCAGTACCATCGGTGTGTATTTATACTCTGCTTCAGTATATTCTGTGTGTATTAATACTCCTATCAGTACTATCTCTTGCAGCGGTTGGAGGCACTAACAGACTGTTTGTGTTCTCAGGCTGAAGGACAGGTTACCTGGAGCTGTGAGAAGAACCAAAGCTGAATGACACACCTGTATACCATGTGGTTCATTCCTCTCCTCTGATTGGTCCGTTTGTTAGTGAATCACCTGCTGCAATAAAATCCTGACTGAGAAACAACGGCGGAGTTGTTTTTGACGTTTTCATTTGGCCTACATAAGTGTGATGGGATGAGATCCAGAGCACAGTGGTTTGACTGGTTTCATGTGTTCATCATAGTGAAAGGAACGATACGCTGCTGGAAGTCATTTATCAAGTCAACGTGTCCTCAAACACTTCATATGATGTCTGATGAAACGTGTGTTTTTCATAAGAATGTCCAGCAACACGTAACAACACATTCTGTGTGTATTAATACTCGTATCAGTACATTCTGTGTGTATTAATACTCGTATCAGTACATTCTGTGTGTATTAATACTCGTATCAGTACATTCTGTGTGTATTAATACTCGTATCAGTACATTCTGTGTGTATTAATACTCGTATCAGTACATTCTGTGTGTATTAATACTCGTATCAGTACATTCTGTGTGTATTAATACTCGTATCAGTACATTCTGTGTGTATTAATACTCGTATCAGTACATTCTGTGTGTATTAATACTCGTATCAGTACATTCTGTGTGTATTAATACACGTATCAGTACATTCTGTGTGTATTCTGGGGGTCAGACAGTTTTGGTCGTTGCAGACACACCTGACAGAGATCTGCACTCCACTGAGTGCACCTTTCCAGTTATCTGGTTGTTCTGTTATCACATATTCAGCATTTACACAGAAACAAAGTCCACTGAACTGACTGATATCAGGGGTCAAAGGTCACCGCAGACAGAAGAACTGATTCTGCTGAAACTGCAGAAAGACGAGAGACAAATGAGAGGAGGAAGATCTCTGAGAGAGGAACAAGGACAAAAAAAAGACGTGACAGATACAGGAAGAAAGATTTCCCAACTGACTGTAAAGAAAGACTAAAGGAGACCGAAACAAACTTCAACAGAGTAACTGAGAATTAAACAAAGTGAGACAGAAGTTGGTTGTAGTTGAGGTTTAACTACCAGAAGCAAATTGTGTTGAGGTAAAACTTGGAGGACATTGAGAACATCTGGACACCGAGCCTGCTGTCGTGTTAAGTCTGTTTCTGGTAAGTTGTGAAGAGCTGACATGTTACGCAGATGAATCACAGTCTCACAGCAGTTTGAGACGTTGTCACGAAAATTCAATCTATTGGTTTAGTGTAAAGTGACATGACGACATTATGGTTGGTTGTGAATGAAGTACGTACAGTTAGGCATAGGCAACACAACCTCTTAAGTTAAGAAAACCATCACAAAGGTTAAGGTTTGGGATGTGTGGTGTCGAACATCGGTCTTGTGGTTGAAGACCGTTTCATAGTCCCGTGTATGCGTTTCATTTGTGTTTCCACCACAAGAAAGGTGCCAAATTGACTTTCCATTCGTATTGTTTTCATCCTGAACGACACAAAAAAAAATAAAAAATGTGTGTCCATGTAAAACCAGTAGATTGAATTTTGTGACTATTTTCCAATCTGCCATGATACTGGGCTGAGAGATGTCTGTTTGTGTTGAATATAATAATGAACTGATAACCGTTAAAATAAAAAATAAAGCTGAGCAAAACTCACCATCATTGATCCACCTTAAAGGTCAGCTCACCTTCAGTGTGGCTTAAGTTGTAGACCGGACACTCGCTGGGCTTGAAATATGCTGGCAGAAACTCAGAGTAGCCTGTACCAGACAGACACATAACTGACCACCTGGCATCTGAACGAACAATAATTGATGGGATGGAGACAATGCACGCAATGTTGTGGCTAATAGGCAATAGTTGCCTGTTCTGCACGTCCACTGCAGTGGGCGGTAAATGATGAATGAAACCTGTTTGTGCACCGTTGCAGCCGGGTAATTGTTAGGCAGTCAGCCTCGGCACCCTGCATGCAAGGCTCTAATTCTGTCGGTTGAAGGTTAATGATTGGTTAACGAGGGTCGTTCATTGGTCAGAAAAACAAATTGAAAGTTAGCAGTAGAGAGTCTTATTTCCTTACATTGTACCAACGTTAACAGACACCGACAGGCTTTTGTTCATGGACGCTTGCAGACTCATAGAGCGGCGTTCACAAACATTGATATGAACCCATAGAGACATCGGCCGGTCGAGAGAAGCCACGAGACATGACATCATGGACTTAACGTAACAGGGTCGCCTGTACGTACTGATGTTTTTGGTTTTCTGAAGTAAACATCTTGACCTCTTTTGTTATATAAGTGTCTATTCTGAAGTCTGATGTCTTTTACTTTGTCTTGTATCTGAAGTCTGAGTTATTTTCTGTCTGTATCAGTTCATCAGGTCTTCAGTTGACCAGATCCTCAGAGCACAATGGCTGTCAGCTCACCGAGAGACAAGTAAGTCTCCCCCTGTTAAGTTCATTAAGAAATAATACATACTGCAGGATGATTCAGATGTTCACACAGTTTCCAGTTAAAGTTTCTGATAATTCTGATTGATCTACATTTATTACAGAAGCTAAAATCTAAAGAAGAGTTATTAATGTTAGTTGGGGAGGAAGTAGCTCAGTACGTAAGGGATTTGGCTTGGAAACTGGAGGGTAGCAGGTATATATGTCCCAGACGGACCAGGTACGGAGTGTGGACCGGTAGCTGGAGAGGTGACAGTACACCTCCTGCCCTTGAGCAAGGACTTCAAAACCCATCATTCTGACATCTATCTACATTTGATGTTACGGTTTGTGCTTATGTAGAAAAAAACCCAGAATGCAAATATAGCCTTTATGTTATGATCAAATAGTATAGTGGACCCAAACGAACCCTCTGCCTCTACCAGCCATCACCTTGTGTAGAGTGTGATCCAGGTGGTCCACCTCTACCAACCATCACCTTCAGTGGAGTGTGATCCAGGTGGTCCACCTCTACCAACCATCACCTTCAGTGGAGTGTGATCCAGGTGGTCCACCTCTACCAACCATCACCTTCAGTGGAGTGTGATCCAGGTGGTCCACCTCTACCAACCATCACCTTCAGTGGAGTGTGATCCAGGTGGTCCACCTCTACCAGCCATCACCTTCTGTAGAGTGTGATCCAGGTGGTCCACCTCTACCAGCCATCACCTTCAGTGAAGTGTGATCCAGGTGGTCCACCTCTACCACCCATCACCTTCAGTGGAGTGTGATCCAGGTGGTCCACCTCTACCAACCATCACCTTCAGTAGAGTGTGATCCAGGTGGTCCACCTCTACCAGCCATCACCTTCAGTGGAGTGTGATCCAGGTGGTCCACCTCTACCAGCCATCACCTTCAGTGAAGTGTGATCCAGGTGGTCCACCTCTACCACCCATCACCTTCAGTGGAGTGTGATCCAGGTGGTCCACCTCTACCAACCATCACCTTGAGTGGAGTGTGATCCAGGTGGTCCACCTCTACCAACCATCACCTTCAGTGGAGTGTGATCCAGGTGGTCCACCTCTACCAGCCATCACCTTCAGTGGAGTGTGATCCAGGTGGTCCACCTCTACCACCCATCACCTTCAGTGGAGTGTGATCCAGGTGGTCCACCTCTACCAACCATCACCTTCAGTGGAGTGTGATCCAGGTGGTCCACCTCTACCAACCATCACCTTCAGTGAAGTGTGATCCAGGTGGTCCACCTCTACCACCCATCACCTTCAGTGGAGTGTGATCCAGGTGGTCCACCTCTACCAACCATCACCTTGAGTGGAGTGTGATCCAGGTGGTCCACCTCTACCAACCATCACCTTCAGTAGAGTGTGATCCAGGTGGTCCACCTCTACCAACCATCACCTTCAGTGGAGTGTGATCCAGGTGGTCCACCTCTACCAGCCATCACCTTCAGTGGAGTGTGATCCAGGTGGTCCACCTCTACCACCCATCACCTTCAGTGGAGTGTGATCCAGGTGGTCCACCTCTACCAACCATCACCTTCAGTGGAGTGTGATCCAGGTGGTCCACCTCTACCAGCCATCACCTTCAGTGGAGTGTGATCCAGGTGGTCCACCTCTACCAGCCATCACCTTCTGTAGAGTGTGATCCAGGTGGTCCACCTCTACCAACCATCACCTTCAGTGGAGTGTGATCCAGGTGGTCCACCTCTACCAGCCATCACCTTCTGTAGAGTGTGATCCAGGTGGTCCACCTCTACCAACCATCACCTTCAGTGGAGTGTGATCCAGGTGGTCCACCTCTACCAACCATCACCTTCAGTGGAGTGTGATCCAGGTGGTCCACCTCTACCAACCATCACCTTCAGTGGAGTGTGATCCAGGTGGTCCACCTCTACCAGCCATCACCTTCAGTGGAGTGTGATCCAGGTGGTCCACCTCTACCAGCCATCACCTTCTGTAGAGTGTGATCCAGGTGGTCCACCTCTACCAGCCATCACCTTCAGTGGAGTGTGATCCAGGTGGTCCACCTCTACCAGCCATCACCTTCTGTAGAGTGTGATCCAGGTGGTCCACCTCTACCAACCATCACCTTCAGTGGAGTGTGATCCAGGTGGTCCACCTCTACCAACCATCACCTTGTGTAGAGTGTGATCCAGGTGGTCCACCTCTACCAACCATCACCTTCAGTGGAGTGTGATCCAGGTGGTCCACCTCTACCAGCCATCACCTTCTGTAGAGTGTGATCCAGGTGGTCCACCTCTACCAACCATCACCTTCTGTAGAGTGTGATCCAGGTGGTCCACCTCTACCAACCATCACCTTCAGTGGAGTGTGATCCAGGTGGTCCACCTCTACCAGCCATCACCTTCAGTGGAGTGTGATCCAGGTGGTCCACCTCTACCAACCATCACCTTCAGTGGAGTGTGATCCAGGTGGTCCACCTCTACCAACCATCACCTTCAGTAGAGTGTGATCCAGGTGGTCCACCTCTACCAACCATCACCTTCAGTGGAGTGTGATCCAGGTGGTCCACCTCTACCAGCCATCACCTTCTGTAGAGTGTGATCCAGGTGGTCCACCTCTACCAGCCATCACCTTCAGTGGAGTGTGATCCAGGTGGTCCACCTCTACCAGCCATCACCTTCTGTAGAGTGTGATCCAGGTGGTCCACCTCTACCAACCATCACCTTCAGTGAAGTGTGATCCAGGTGGTCCACCTCTACCAACCATCACCTTCAGTGAAGTGTGATCCAGGTGGTCCACCTCTACCACCCATCACCTTCAGTGGAGTGTGATCCAGGTGGTCCACCTCTACCACCCATCACCTTCAGTGGAGTGTGATCCAGGTGGTCCACCTCTACCAACCATCACCTTCAGTAGAGTGTGATCCAGGTGGTCCACCTCTACCAGCCATCACCTTCAGTGGAGTGTGATCCAGGTGGTCCACCTCTACCAACCATCACCTTGAGTGGAGTGTGATCCAGGTGGTCCACCTCTACCAACCATCACCTTCAGTGGAGTGTGATCCAGGTGGTCCACCTCTACCAGCCATCACCTTCAGTGGAGTGTGATCCAGGTGGTCCACCTCTACCACCCATCACCTTCAGTGGAGTGTGATCCAGGTGGTCCACCTCTACCAACCATCACCTTCAGTGGAGTGTGATCCAGGTGGTCCACCTCTACCAGCCATCACCTTCAGTGGAGTGTGATCCAGGTGGTCCACCTCTACCAGCCATCACCTTCTGTAGAGTGTGATCCAGGTGGTCCACCTCTACCAACCATCACCTTCAGTGGAGTGTGATCCAGGTGGTCCACCTCTACCAGCCATCACCTTCTGTAGAGTGTGATCCAGGTGGTCCACCTCTACCAACCATCACCTTCAGTGGAGTGTGATCCAGGTGGTCCACCTCTACCAACCATCACCTTCAGTGGAGTGTGATCCAGGTGGTCCACCTCTACCAACCATCACCTTCAGTGGAGTGTGATCCAGGTGGTCCACCTCTACCAACCATCACCTTCAGTGGAGTGTGATCCAGGTGGTCCACCTCTACCAGCCATCACCTTCAGTGGAGTGTGATCCAGGTGGTCCACCTCTACCAGCCATCACCTTCTGTAGAGTGTGATCCAGGTGGTCCACCTCTACCAGCCATCACCTTCAGTGGAGTGTGATCCAGGTGGTCCACCTCTACCAGCCATCACCTTCTGTAGAGTGTGATCCAGGTGGTCCACCTCTACCAACCATCACCTTCAGTGGAGTGTGATCCAGGTGGTCCACCTCTACCAGCCATCACCTTCTGTAGAGTGTGATCCAGGTGGTCCACCTCTACCAACCATCACCTTCTGTAGAGTGTGATCCAGGTGGTCCACCTCTACCAACCATCACCTTCAGTGGAGTGTGATCCAGGTGGTCCACCTCTACCAGCCATCACCTTCAGTGGAGTGTGATCCAGGTGGTCCACCTCTACCAACCATCACCTTCAGTGGAGTGTGATCCAGGTGGTCCACCTCTACCAGCCATCACCTTCAGTGGAGTGTGATCCAGGTGGTCCACCTCTACCAACCATCACCTTCAGTGGAGTGTGATCCAGGTGGTCCACCTCTACCAACCATCACCTTCAGTAGAGTGTGATCCAGGTGGTCCACCTCTACCAACCATCACCTTCAGTGGAGTGTGATCCAGGTGGTCCACCTCTACCAACCATCACCTTCAGTGGAGTGTGATCCAGGTGGTCCACCTCTACCAACCATCACCTTCAGTGGAGTGTGATCCAGGTGGTCCACCTCTACCAACCATCACCTTCAGTGGAGTGTGATCCAGGTGGTCCACCTCTACCAACCATCACCTTCAGTAGAGTGTGATCCAGGTGGTCCACCTCTACCAACCATCACCTTCAGTGGAGTGTGATCCAGGTGGTCCACCTCTACCAACCATCACCTTCAGTAGAGTGTGATCCAGGTGGTCCACCTCTACCAACCATCACCTTCTGTAGAGTGTGATCCAGGTGGTCCACCTCTACCAGCCATCACCTTCAGTGGAGTAAAGGTGATGGCTGGCAGCTGCTAATAATGATTTAAAACTGAAAATCATAGTAACGGTTTGGGTTAAGGTTCCCAAAGTACAGTAAAAAACACCACACTCTGTTGCTCACAGTGGTTTTGTGTAAGTTTCACGATAAATGATTTCATTTTAAAAACATCTTCCTGCAGGTATTTTGGCGTGTGGCTGATCTTCTTCATGCTCGGTTTGGGGACGCTGCTGCCCTGGAACTTCTTCATGACTGCTACCGTGGTATGACGTCACTTCCTGTCTGTTATCCATCACACACATCATATTCTGCTAATGAACCAGCCTTTATTTTGAAGGATGGGGAATTTAAACATTGTTCACATATTGAGTGAAATTAATAAAAAGTGAAGTGAATTAAACAGCTGCTGTAAATATCTATTGTATTCTACCATATTATAGTATGTGTATTATATTAAAGTAAAAGTTAGGATAAAAAGCATCCTCTGCATATCTGTACTGAAGTGTAGTAAACATTTAAACTCATGTTCACACTCAATTCACCAGTGAATGTATACCAAGTGTGTATCAAAGCAAAAAGTATAACTTGTTAATATGTTCAACAGTGTTTGCCTCCTTCTGATGGCTCATTGTTTTAACTTCATGTATCTTCCTGTGTGTTTATTAAAGCAAAGATTAATTCATCATTGTTACTGTTCACATTATTGTTCAGCAGTCTAATCTAACTGTACAAACATTTCTTTTTTAATTGTTAAAATCTGACTAATGTGCAACATTTCCTCCTACTTTAGTCACGTTTGTAGTTTAAGTGTAGTTTAAAAATGAAGCTATACATGTGTGTTTATGAATCTTAATGTGTGAGGAAGGAACCAATGGGATTGGAGCTGAGAGCCACATGTTGTTTGAGACTGCATTATATATTAACAGAATCTGTGTCTGTGTTTTCAGTACTTCACCAGCCGTCTGAAGGACTCCTCATTGGTTGATTCTTCAGCCAATCAGACAGAGGCATCAAGTGACCATCGCAGCCTTCTGGAGGCCAAATTCAACAACGTGATGACGCTGTGCGCCATGCTGCCGCTGCTCTTCTGCACCTGCCTCAACTCCTTCCTGCACACACTGTGAGTACTACAACATATCAATACTAATGAAGAAGAGTCCTACAAGACTCTGAAACCAACTGGACCCTGTGTCATCATTTTTCTATTATTACTTCTGCTATTATTATTGCTACTACTA
>JAVDOI010000351.1:20000-32500 GCA_032191485.1 Leptoclinus maculatus
ACTATGAACCTGAGCCAGTCCTAACTATAAACCTGAGCCAGTCCTAACTATAAACCTGAGCCAGCCCTAACTATAAACCTGAGCCAGCCCTAACTATAAACCTGAGCTAGCCCTAACTATGAACCTGAGCCAGTCCTAACTATATACCTGAGCCAGCCCTAACTATAAACCTGAACCAGCCCTAACTATAAACCTGAGCCAGCCCTAACTATAAACCTGAGCCAGCCCTAACTATAAACCTGAGCCAGCCCTAACTATAAACCTGAGCCAGTCCTAACTATAAACCTGAGTCAGCCCTAACTATGAACCTGAGCCAGTCCTAACTATAAACCTGAGCCAGCCCTAACTATAAACCTGAGCCAGTCCTAACTATGAACCTGAGCCAGCCCTAACTATATACCTGAGCCAGTCCTAACTATAAACCTGAACCAGCCCTAACTATAAACCTGAGCCAGCCCTAACTATAAACCTGAGCCAGCCCTAACTATAAACCTGAGCCAGCCCTAACTATATACCTGAGCCAGCCCTAACTATAAACCTGAACCAGCCCTAACTATGAACCTGAGCCAGTCCTAACTATAAACCTGAGCCAGCCCTAACTATAAACCTGAGCCGGCCCTAACTATGAACCTGAGCCAGTCCTAACTATAAACCTGAGCCAGTCCTAACTATAAACCTGAGCCAGCCCTAACTATAAACCTGAACCAGTTGTAACTATGAACCTGAGCCAGTCCTAACTATAAACCTGAGCCAGCCCTAACTATGAACCTGAGCCAGTCCTAACTATAAACCTGAGCCAGCCCTAACTATAAACCTGAACCAGTTCTAACTATAAACCTGAGCCGGTCCTAACTATACACCTGAGCCAGCCCTAACTATACACCTGAGCCAGCCCTAACTATAAAACTGAGCCAGTCCTAACTATAAACCTGAGCCGGCCCTAACTATAAACCTGAGCCGGCCCTAACTATAAACCTGAGCCGGCCCTAACTATAAACCTGAGCCAGTCCTAACTATAAACCTGAGCCAGTCCTAACTATAAACCTGAGCCAGCCCTAACTATAAACCTGAGCCAGCCCTAACTATAAACCTGAGCTAGCCCTAACTATGAACCTGAGCCAGTCCTAACTATGAACCTGAGCCAGCCCTAACTATATACCTGAGCCAGCCCTAACTATAAACCTGAACCAGCCCTAACTATAAACCTGAGCCAGTCCTAACTATACACCTGAACCAGCCCTAACTATAAACCTGAGCCAGTCCTAACTATACACCTGAGCCAGCCCTAACTATACACCTGAGCCAGCCCTAACTATAAACCTGAGCCGGCCCTAACTATAAACCTGAGCCGGCCCTAACTATAAACCTGAGCCGGCCCTAACTATAAACCTGAGCTAGCCCTAACTATGAACCTGAGCCAGTCCTAACTATGAACCTGAGCCAGCCCTAACTATATACCTGAGCCAGCCCTAACTATAAACCTGAACCAGCCCTAACTATAAACCTGAGCCAGTCCTAACTATACACCTGAGCCAGCCCTAACTATACACCTGAGCCAGCCCTAACTATAAAACTGAGCCAGTCCTAACTATAAACCTGAGCCGGCCCTAACTATAAACCTGAGCCGGCCCTAACTATAAACTTGAGCCGGCCCTAACTATAAACCTGAGCCGGTCCTAACTATAAACCTGAGCCGGTCCTAACTATAAACCTGAGCCAGTCCTAACTATAAACCTGAGCCAGCCTAACTATAAACCTGAGCCGGCCCTAACTATACACCTGAGCCAGTCCTAACTATAAACCTGAGCCGGCCCTAACTATAAACCTGAGCCAGTCCTAACTATAAACCTGAACCAGCAGAATAACCGAGATTCTTCCAAATTGGTGGAATGCCATATCCTTTCACGTTTTTGTGATGTTTGCTTTAATTACATAATAATACATAATATTACATATCAATACATGATAAAACATTATAACACATAATAATACATGAGACTACATAATAATACATAATAATACATAAGTTCAGAGTGAAAGTGGATCTTGTATTTTGTGTATCAGCTGTTTTTTGTTGACACACTTGTTTAGTTACAGACTAAGTCTGATTGTATTATCCAATCAGACTGCATGGTTACTTCACAATGTTTCATATTTGATGTGGTGTGTTTGTGTTTTCAGAAGTTTTTCCAGTTTTATCAGGAAAGAAACAGGAACCAGAGACCAGACGAGGAGAACTCTGTAAATCTGATGAACAGAGGTACAAAATAAACATGTTGAAACTTTAACACACATCTCAATGTTTACTATTAGTTCAGTTTTGCTTTGTTTGGCTCATGTTGTTTCTGTACTCTGATACCTTCTTCTTCATCTTCATCTTCTCCTTCTTCTTCTTCTTCTTCTTCTTCTTCTTCTTCTTCTTCTTCTCCTCCTTCTTCTTCTTCTTCTTCTTCTTCTTCTTCTTCTTCTTCTTCTTCTTCTTCTCCTCCTTCTTCTTCTTCTTCTTCTTCTCCTCCTCCTTCTTCTTCTTCTTCTTCTTCTTCTTCATCTTCTTCTTCTTCTTCTTCTTTGACTGAAGGTGAAGCTGCTGACCAGGACATGAAACAGAACATCTCAATGATAAACATCTTTAAGAAGGTCAGAGACACAAGAATCCCAAAGTTTTCTCTGATTTTATCTAAGAAATCATTGATTGAATCACCAAATCACATTTGTAATCAAGTCAATCGATCGGCTTCAGGTCACTATTGATCATCTGCGTTGATGATCAATAGTGATCATACCCTCTGAAGAGGACCTATGTGGGTTTTTATGTTTTTACATCATGTTTATGTGTAACAGGACATACATTTACCTTTATATAATGTTGTTTTCACTCATTGAATTGATTAAATATGTGTCTTCCTGCCGGCTGACTGTTCAGATCTGGCGGCTGGCTCTGTTGGTCTGTTTCACCTTCACCGTCACCATCGGAACGTTTCCCGCCATCACTGCCGACACCAAATCCACCCTCGCTGACGGAGGCTCCTGGGGTAAGTCGTCCCTTTGGGTGTGCTCAGAAAAGGTTTCTTCTTCTGTGGTGGTCTTATGTTTTCAACCATCTCCATATAAAGAGCTCATATAAAAGGGCTGCACTGTGGTTGCCTCACAGCAAAGAGGGGCCGGGTTTCGAGTCCCCGGCTGGACGGCCCTTCTGTGTGGAGTTAGTGTGTCTTTCACGTGTCAGCGTGGGTTTTTCTCCGGGTACTCTGGCTTCCTCCCACAGTCCAAAGACATGCAGCTTAGGTTAATTGTTTGTTTGTGATGGTAGTCTGGCGAACATATATGGGCTCCCGCGACCCCGATCAGGATAAGCGGTTAAAGATAATGGAAGGATGCATCATATAAAGAAGATGAGCACTGCAATAAGTCTGAGTTGAAGCATAGCATGGAGAGTGCAGATGGCTTGTAAGTTTGTAAATTGATTGATGTTTACTGAAAGTAAAGTGTAAGTATTGAAAATAATGTAAAATAAATGTAATTAATATAATTAAATCCCCGACAGAAAGATGAGCATTTCAAAGTGGAAAAGGTTCAAAAGGATTTGAAGATTAAAAGAAAATGTTGAAAAATGTTTAATGTTCTCAAGTACAAACAATAAAAGAAAGATGAATACCAGGATCTAAACATGAAGAAGAAGAGTGCTGCTGCTGAATCAGCATTCACACCAAATACAATGTGTCTCAGTATTCTGGGCTTTCTGTAAATCAGGTCGGTCTAATGCACCTTCAGATGTGTGGTGATGGACAAAAACACCAGAAGAAGAAGAAGTTCTGCACTTAAGCTGATTACGTATAACCTTAACAGTCACTTTGTCTCACTTTACAGATCAACTCGCTGTTTGAGTCTTTTTGTTTTCTTTAACAGAGCAGTTCTTCATCCCAGTCAGCTGTTTCCTGCTCTTTAACCTGTGTGACTGGGCCGGGCGGAGCTTAACAGCAGTCTGTATGTGGGTGAGTTTCATATCGAGCATTAAATGTCCTCTGTCTCCACCCGGTTCACACAGTCTGTTCTCTGTCTCCACCCGGTTCACACAGTCTGTCCTCTGTCTCCACCCGGTTCACACAGTCTGTCCTCTGTCTCCACCCGGTTCACACAGTCTGTTCTCTGTCTCCACCCGGTTCACACAGTCTGTCCTCTGTCTCCACCCGGTTCATACAGTCTGTCCTCTGTCTCCACCCGGTTCACACAGTCTGTCCTCTGTCTCCACCCGGTTCATACAGTCTGTCCTCTGTCCCGGTTCATACAGTCTGTCCTCTGTCTCCACCCGGTTCACACAGTCTGTCCTCTGTCTCCACCCGGTTCATACAGTCTGTCCTCTGTCTCCACCCGGTTCATACAGTCTGTCCTCTGTCCCGGTTTATACAGTCTGTCCTCTGTCTCCACCCGGTTCACACAGTCTGTCCTCTGTCTCCACCCGGTTCACACAGTCTGTCCTCTGTCTCCACCCGGTTCACACAGTCTGTCCTCTGTCTCCACCCGGTTCACACAGTCTGTCCTCTGTCTCCACCCGGTTCACACAGTCTGTCCTCTGTCTCCACCCGGTTCATACAGTCTGTCCTCTGTCCCGGTTCATACAGTCTGTCCTCTGTCTCCACCCGGTTCACACAGTCTGTCCTCTGTCTCCACCCGGTTCACACAGTCTGTCCTCTGTCTCCACCCGGTTCACACAGTCTGTTCTCTGTCTCCACCCGGTTCACACAGTCTGTCCTCTGTCTCCACCCGGTTCATACAGTCTGTCCTCTGTCTCCACCCGGTTCACACAGTCTGTCCTCTGTCTCCACCCGGTTCACACAGTCTGTCCTCTGTCTCCACCCGGTTCACACAGTCTGTCCTCTGTCTCCACCCGGTTCACACAGTCTGTCCTCTGTCTCCACCCGGTTCACACAGTCTGTCCTCTGTCTCCACCCGGTTCATACAGTCTGTCCTCTGTCCCGGTTCATACAGTCTGTCCTCTGTCTCCACCCGGTTCACACAGTCTGTCCTCTGTCTCCACCCGGTTCACACAGTCTGTCCTCTGTCTCCACCCGGTTCACACAGTCTGTTCTCTGTCTCCACCCGGTTCACACAGTCTGTCCTCTGTCTCCACCCGGTTCATACAGTCTGTCCTCTGTCTCCACCCGGTTCACACAGTCTGTCCTCTGTCTCCACCCGGTTCACACAGTCTGTCCTCTGTCTCCACCCGGTTCACACAGTCTGTCCTCTGTCTCCACCCGGTTCACACAGTCTGTCCTCTGTCTCCACCCGGTTCACACAGTCTGTCCTCTGTCTCCACCCGGTTCATACAGTCTGTCCTCTGTCCCGGTTCATACAGTCTGTCCTCTGTCTCCACCCGGTTCACACAGTCTGTCCTCTGTCCCCACCCGGTTCACACAGTCTGTCCTCTGTCTCCACCCGGTTCACACAGTCTGTTCTCTGTCTCCACCCGGTTCACACAGTCTGTCCTCTGTCTCCACCCGGTTCATACAGTCTGTCCTCTGTCTCCACCCGGTTCACACAGTCTGTCCTCTGTCTCCACCCGGTTCATACAGTCTGTCCTCTGTCCCGGTTTATACAGTCTGTCCTCTGTCTCCACCCGGTTCACACAGTCTGTCCTCTGTCTCCACCCGGTTCACACAGTCTGTCCTCTGTCTCCACCCGGTTCACACAGTCTGTCCTCTGTCTCCACCCGGTTCACACAGTCTGTCCTCTGTCTCCACCCGGTTCATACAGTCTGTCCTCTGTCCCGGTTCATACAGTCTGTCCTCTGTCTCCACCCGGTTCACACAGTCTGTCCTCTGTCCCCACCCGGTTCACACAGTCTGTCCTCTGTCTCCACCCGGTTCACACAGTCTGTCCTCTGTCTCCACCCGGTTCACACAGTCTGTTCTCTGTCTCCACCCGGTTCACACAGTCTGTCCTCTGTCTCCACCCGGTTCATACAGTCTGTCCTCTGTCTCCACCCGGTTCACACAGTCTGTCCTCTGTCTCCACCCGGTTCACACAGTCTGTCCTCTGTCTCCACCCGGTTCACACAGTCTGTCCTCTGTCTCCACCCGGTTCACACAGTCTGTCCTCTGTCTCCACCCGGTTCACACAGTCTGTCCTCTGTCTCCACCCGGTTCACACAGTCTGTCCTCTGTCTCCACCCGGTTCACACAGTCTGTCCTCTGTCTCCACCCGGTTCACACAGTCTGTCCTCTGTCTCCACCCGGTTCACACAGTCTGTTCTCTGTCTCCACCCGGTTCATACAGTCTGTCCTCTGTCTCAGTTCATTCAGCGACTTGTGATCGTGTGTTAGTCCCTCTTTTTGTGTTGTTTAATATTATGTATAGATCAATTGTATGTACATATATTGATAAATTGTTGACTATATGAGTCATTATCTCTGTTTCCAGCCGAGGAAGGACAGCATGGTACTTCCTGTGTCCATCTTGTGTCGTCTCATCTTCGTCCCTCTTTTCATGCTGTGTAACGTTCAGCCTCGTCTTCACCTTCCCATCTTCTTCCATCACGACGGCTGGTTCATCTTCTTCATGATCCTCTTCGCCTTCAGTAATGGATACCTGGCCAGCCTCTGCATGTGCTTTGGTCCAAAGTAAGAAACAATGGTTACAGTAATGTAACCCCAGTTCTATAAGCAAAGGTTGAGCCCTCAACTGGACTCAATAGGTAACACTCTCTTCCATGTGTGGACCCCACAGTACATAAGGCAGCACACACTGCTGTCCTACATCCTCTTCAGTGAGCGGTGTAGGAACGACAGAGCTCCTAGGTAGAGGGCTCTGCCTGTGCTTATAGAACTAGGGTTACATTAATGTAACCTTCTGATTCAAATTACTCACAGTTACAGTATCATCATCTACATTTATGATTATATTAATAACATTGCCCATCATGAAAATACTGCTGTATTCTTGTACATGTAAACTTCATCTTATACATTTCATTCAACAAAATCTATTCAGAATTACTGTAGTTATAAAAAACAATTTCATATTTTGTAATTAGCGTGAATAACTAATATATACTACTTGTTGTTTCAGGAATGTTCTTCCTCATGAAGCAGAAACAGCCGGGGCCATCATGGCTTTCTTTCTGTCGCTGGGTTTGGCTTTAGGGGCTGCTCTGTCCTTTCTCTTAAGAGCACTGGTTTAACTGGAAAACTACATCTTTATAACTGGATTAACATGAAAACCAACTGCTTATAACTGGTTCAACTGGAAAACTACTTGCTTCCCATTGCATTAACTCAGAGACAAAACACCTGTTTTCATGGGTCATTAAAACATTTATGTTAAAGTTCAAGTTTCCATCTTGTTACGAGTTACAACTGAATGTCAAAGTTTTAGATGTTCCAGCACCGCTGACTTTTTCAAGATGAACCTGAATCTTTGAGAGAACAAGTTCAAAGTTTCTGGTTTTCATGCAGCTCAACAGACCAAAGTTAACATCCTGATGTTGGTGCTACAGGAGCTCATCAGGAACATAAACTTCTACAATAAAGTTGATCTCTGTCTGACATGATGAGGCCTCTGATGGGACAAAGTGATGGGAAGAGAATGTAGTCGTCTCTCTCTCTCTGTGTATATATATATATATATATATATATATATATATATACCTATATGTTTCAATGTATATATGTGTATATATATACACATATATATATATATGTGTATATATATACACATATATATATATATGTATCGGGTATGATAAATAAATTATCATATTTATTTGTATTATTATCGACCGAAGATGTCGTTGCCAGTGTTTTGGTACATTTTGTAAAAAGAAAAAAAAATAAGTGTGATGAAATCTTAAGTAAAGAGGTAAAAAAATATAAAAATAAATGTTTTATATGTATATATGTTTACATATACAATATATATAAATATATATATATGTCGAAAAAAGTCACAAAGATGTTATATAGTATAGTTAATAGTATAGTATGTTGACAAAAGTGATACTATTGTATGTCATAGTCATAAAATGTCATATATACTGTGAATTTGTATTACTTTTCACGATTTGTTACGACATACAATACTATGACTGTTGGATTCATTTCATTAGTTTGATTATTTTGTTATTTGTTGTTATTGTATTTTTTTTTGTTGACACTAGGGGCACTGAACACCAGGAAGGGAATTGGTTTTTTATTCGATTATTATTTTTAAGAGAGAGACTGCTTTTGATCACTACAATAAAATCAACCTCAACTGCAAATCCCGACTGGACATTGAACTTCTTTTGCCCGAGTAACAAACCAACTAAAATGGTGCATCAGTGGTGTTTCGATGTAAGTTTTGTTTTGATAATTTTTCTCTTCGACAAATAGCCACGACAGAAAGTAAAAAAAACAACAACCCTGGAACAAAAATGTCTGGAACAATAAAAAAAGATTCTCTGGAGTTCATGTGATGCGCATTGTTAGATGCACATTTTGCCAAGATGCCAAACAAAGGAACGCCGCGCCAAAGCATGTTTCCACTGCTTAGTATTGTCCTCTGTTGGTGTTCATTGTGGTGACGGTGTTTGTTGGATTGGGTTAGGACAGGGGTCGGCAACCTGCGGCTCCGGAGCCGCATGTGGCTCTTCAGCCCCTCTGTTGCGGCTCCCTGAGTCTACATCCACACTAATACGTTTTCGTTTGAAACGATCTCCGTCCACACGGCGTTTCAGCATCGTTTTCTAAATGATCTCCGTCCAGACTCAAACGCCTGAAATCGAATATCACGTGACTATTCACGTACACTGGGCATGCGGGTGGGTGCCGGTGTAAACAGGAAGTAGATTAGTTGCTCAAAGCCGCTAACGTGACTTCAGACGTCCGCTCCGTAGGTGTGATACCTCCGCTGGACACGCTGCTCGCTAATCGCTCCAATAACAGCTGCTTCCTCCGTAATAATGCAGACTTTAACTGGACGGCTGCTAGTGAAGACAACACGGTCAGTAATACCTGACCTTAAATACAAATGTTTTCATATTTTGTCAACTAAAATGTGCGTCACATCCTATTACGCATGTCAAGAGCCTTTCCCTGCAGGTGGTGATCATGATCTGCAGAGCACCCCCCCCCCCCCCCCCCCCCCCTCTCGGTAAACTATCAATGGATAAATCCAAAAAAAGAAAAGTCACAGAGGAAAATAGAGTTTAATTCTACGTGGACGTATTCATTTGCTGGTTTACTGTATGATTGATATGTGCAACACATGTAATGTTGAAAGTCACTTCCAGAACAAACACACAACATTTACTGAAAGCTGGAGATGAGAGAAAAAGAGCGATTCCTCAACTGCTGCAGCAAACTCTCCTCTTCATAAGAGTCTGATATTGTTATAACAGCTAAAATAGCAATAAAATGAATAGTGCCAAAATGAAAACTTAAGATATCCACTAAAGTTGATTATTTTGTTACCATTTTTCTAAAACAAGAAGAGACTGGTGTCTTCACTAAGTGGCCTGTTAATAGCCCCCCTACAGTCTGTACACACCCCCTATTCACACCTCCACGGCCACATGCACTCTCATGCACACGCAAAAAAGTTCACTTTTTCAGGTCATTAAACCCCCCCACCCTCTAGTATGCAAATTATTTCGCATGCACGCGCAAAATTGTTCAATAAATGTGAACGCGCACTTATGCATATATACTACTACTCACGTGAGACACACTGGTTTAAACTGAACACGTGAGACACACTGGTTTAAACCATGTGCTCCATCGGGCCCAGAGCCTACCAGCACCACAGGTACGTTAGCAACCGGGTCGCTTCACAGTCCGAGTCCCCCCCCCCCACCCTCCCTAAAACAAAATTTTGATTGGTGGAATGTGGCGTGAGGTGCAGGAACTAAGGTGTAAAAGTCAGACGTTAGAACTCTGACACTTTGGATCTGTTGTGAACTAAGAATAAACGATCCCCGCTGGTTGCGACTCCAAGAACTGCCTCTCTCAGACCAAAACCAGAATCACAGTAAACTGGTCTGGTTTTCTAGAAACAGATGAATTATCAGGTTCTTCTGAAGTTGACTTCAAGTAAAATATGAGTTCAGTTATTCGTCACAGCTGAAACGAAAAGGTTAACATGTTTATTTTTAAAGTCATCTCTTTAAAATGCTGAGTCTGTGTCTGAGTACTGTTGTCTAATATCATCAGTGGGGGGGATTAGGTCTAACAGGATTGTCGGTCTTGCAGAGACTACCAGCAGAGGTTTGAGGACTACCCTCGCTCCAGAAGAGCTGTCATTCCTTTCATACTGTGACCGTGAACGACATCTGAGTTCCTGTTTCGATCTGCAGCTTCTGGAGAACAAGAGCAAAAAACCCACTCGCAGACGATGATGACTTGTTCACCTCAAAGAACGTGAACGTGACGAGCACATTACTGCAACAATGTAACCTTCTTTTACTTTTGGTACTTTAAGTTTATTTTGATGCTGATACTTTTGTACTTCAGTCACATTTAGAACGCAGGACTTTTACTTGTTAGTACTTTTAAGGGCTTTAAACTGGAGACAATTTTCCAAAATCTTCTTCAAAACCATCTTTTGGTTTAAATTGAATTTTGTTACAACAAACCAGCCTCCTTGTATATAAAAACCTGGTTCAGGGTTCGGATTCCTGACTCCCTGTGGGGTTTCTCTACGTGTGAGTGTGTCGTACTGGTGGCTGTTTTAACTTTACTGGTTTGTTTTTTTAAATAAATAAAATGAAATTGAAGTTCACAATATGAAAATGATCAAAGACATTAATAACCAAAGGATGATAAGTTAGAGAACACTTCAACAACAATAAAATGATTGTTTTACGTCATTTAAACAGTCTCGTCTGTGTTTTATAGATGTTGTCCGAAGTGATTAAAAGGAAGGAAACACAGATATGCAAATTAGTCTCAGTAAAGCAGGTCAAGTTATTATTTGGAGAAGAAAATCAATCAAATGTGGCAAAAAAGGTGTGACAGAGAGGAGGAAGAGACATTTATGTTGTAAAGAGTGGAAGAGAAGACATTTAGTTTTTATAGGTCTAGTGTAAAAACATGGAGGATAAAATATACGTTAATGTGGTGTTTTTTATTATTTTATTTTGTTGTTTTCAGGGAAAGATTTTAAATCTATTGTCTGATCCGCACTCCGGAGCAGAAGGTGGCGGTAATGAGACAATAAACTGGATGACAAGAAGAAGAAGAAGGAAAAGAAGTAGAAGAAGAAGGAGGAGCAGAAGAAGTAGAAGAAGTAGAAGAAATAGACGAAAGAAGAAGAAGAAGAAGAATGTATTGTCATAGTGAGGTTTAAGGAAAAAGGCTCTCGAGAACATGAAGACAATCGACCCGTTTGTGCTCACGACAAAGAGCTGATTGGCTCTTAGATTTGACGACAGACGCCACGTTTTGTAGAAAATCATAATTTTCTGTGTAGTTGTAATATTTAACGCTCAATTGTTTGCTATTAGTCTCATGTTGTGTAACAAAGGTTTAATCTAAAACACATTGATAATAATAATAATAATAAAAAAGCTTATTTATACAACCCATATCAAAGTGTTTCACAGACGTACAAAGAACAAAAGATAACATACAGATACACGCACATTTCCACATGAATATATATTTATGAATTCATGAATATATATTTATATATAGAATACTAAGAATACTACGAATACTACGAATACTAAGAATACTACGAATACTACGAATACTAAGAATACTACGAATACTACGAATACTAAGAATACTACGAATACTACGAATACTAAGAATACTAAGAATACAAGAATACAAGAATACTAAGAATACTACGAATACTACGAATACTACGAATACTAAGAATACTACGAATACTAAGAATACTACGAATACTACGAATACTACGAATACAAGAATACTAAGAATACTAAGAATACTACGAATACTACGAATACTACGAATACAAGAATACTACGAATACAAGAATACTAAGAATACTAAGAATACTATGAATACTATGAATACTAGGATTAAACAGATATAAAGAAGTATGCTGTGCTGATTGCAAAGCTCACAGTATGTGGGGGTACAAATGGAGGGTATAGTGACGGTCTGATGGATGACAGGATTTGATCTGTAGAGGAACAAGGATAAACATAAGTACATTAGATATCACATCAGTGTCTAATGCATTGGACAGCGACAACAGTCAGTGATCATCACCCAGCATTAAAGCTCTCACATCTAATATCTGGAAGATAAAGGAAAGATGTTCATATGAGCTTGAGAAGAGAGAACGATGGCAAGTTTACAGAGTGTTTTTTAGGAAAGGAAGGAACATGGACTCAGTGATAAGGCTGGAGACTGAAATAAGAGCAAAGAGTCAGTCACTGCAGTGTAGACATAGAACAAGGTTTGCTAATGAAGCTGCACAGGTTGGGACTTGGTGGGAGAGTTTATAACTGGGTGAAGTACGGATTGAGTCAGACTTGTCAAATCAATACATGG
>JAVDOI010000351.1:37500-77322 GCA_032191485.1 Leptoclinus maculatus
CTTAGCACAAAGACTGGAAGCAGGGGGAAACTGTTAGCCTAGCAGCAGCTCCTGGCTGTGTTTAAAGTTACAGCTGATGATAATTATAAAACATGAAGAAGTACTCAATCATTTACTCAAGTAAAAGTACAAAGTATTATTATTGGAATATACTCAAAGTACCAAAAGTAACCGTACTCATTATAGAATATATATTATATTACTGCATTCATGTGTTCATCACTTTAAAGCTGGAGCTCATTTTAATGACTTTATATAATCTATAATATTACATCATTTATTAGTTAATTAATAATCTGAATCTGTAAAGTAACTAAAGCTGTCAGATAAATGAAGTAAAAAGTAGAATATTTACTGTGAGATGTAGTGAAGGACAAGTAGAAGTACAAGTATGTTCAAACAGTACTTGAGTAAAAGTACTTTTGTCTGATTGGTGATGAATAAACACGAGTTCTCCTGCAGGTGTCTGAAAACCCTCACGCAGAGTACGGACTGACAGAGAACATCCAGGTAACACACACACATACTCGCACACACACACACACTCTCACACACACAGACTCACACACATACACAGACACTCACTCACACAGACGCACTCTCTCACACACACTCACAGACACACTCTCTCACACACACATACACACAGACTCACACACACTCACAGACACACTCTCACACACACTCACAGACGCACTCTCACACACACTCACAGACACACTCTCACACACACTCACAGACACACTCTCACACACACTCACAGACACACTCTCACACACACATACACACAGACTCACAGACACACTCTCACACACACTCACAGACACACTCTCACACACACTCACAGACACACTCTCACACACACTCAGACACACACACACACTGAGGTGAAAAGGCAGACTCCCAGCATGCTTTGCTGCTCCTCAGAGGACGGTGGAGAACGAGAAGGCAGGCTCAGAGAAGATCTCGAAGCAGAAGGTGGACCTGCAAGCGCTGCCGACCCGAGCGTACCTGGACCAGACCGTGGTCCCGATCCTGCTGCAGGGTCTGTCGCTGCTCGCCAAGGACAGGTGGGACACACTCGTTCAAGGTCTATAAATATAGAGAGGTCATTGTGTTTAAATACCCACTGAATGAATAAAGAGTTTCCTTTGTGTCCTCCAGACCTCCGAACCCCATCGAGTACCTGGCAGCGTTCCTGCTGAAGAACAAATCCCAGTTTGAAGAGAGGAATTAAACTGTGAAGTAATTTCATTCAGTAGAAACTACACTGTTGTTGTTGTTTTTTATTAACCAGAATAAACATGTTGATGTGAAAGAGGAGCTGCTCTTTGGGATTTTATCCATCATTTATTAAAATAGAATCAGAAATGTATGAAAAAGAATCATCAACACCAGCCCAACCAGTTAACTAGTGGCATCAAAACCAGCTCAACCAGTGAACTAGTGACATCATAACCAGTGAACTAGTGACATCTTAACCAGTTAACTAGTGGCATCAACACCAGCTCAACCAGTGAACTAGTGACATCATAACCAGTGAACTAGTGACATCTTAACCAGTTAACTAGTGGCATCAAAACCAGCTCAACCAGTGAACTAGTGACATCATAACCAGTGAACTAGTGACATCTTAACCAGTTAACTAGTGGCATCAACACCAGCTCAACCAGTTAACTAGTGGCATCAAAACCAGCTCAACCAGTTAACTAGTGACATCATAACCAGTGAACTAGTGACATCTTAACCAGTTAACTAGCGGCATCAAAACATCATAACCAGTGAACTAGTGACATCTTAACCAGTTAACTAGCGGCATCAAAACATCATAACCAGTTAACTAGTGACATATTAACCAGTTAACTAGTGGCATCAAAACCATCTTAACTAGTGGCATAAACACCAGCCCAACCAGTTAACTAGTGGCATAAACACCAGCTCATCCAGTTAACTAGTGGCATCAAAACCAGCTCAACCAGTGAACTAGTGACATCATAACCAGTGAACTAGTGACATCTTAACCAGTTAACTAGCGGCATCAAAACCATCATAACCAGTTAACTAGTGACATATTAACCAGTTAACTAGTGGCATCAAAACCATCTTAACTAGTGGCATCAACACCAGCCCAACCAGTTAACTAGTGACATCAACACCAGCTCAACCAGTTAACTAGTGGCATCAAAACCAGCTCAACAAGTTAACTAGTGGCATAAACACCAGCTCAACCAGTTAACTAGTGGCATCAACACCAGCTCAACCAGTTAAGTAGTGGCATCAAACCCACCATAACCAGTGAACTAGTGACATCTTAACCAGTTAACTAATGGCATTACAACCATCATAACTAGTGACAACATCAGCTCAACCAGTTAACTAGTGGCATCAAAACCATCATAACCAGTTAACTAATGGCATCAACAGAGGTCAGAGCTTTTATTCTGAAAACCGCTGAGACTGAACCAGACAGGAAGTGTGCTGTAAAACCAAAATTCGAGCTGAAAGAGTGTAAAAAGTTTGATAGAATTCTTTTTATTTCTTCACTTTATTGCACAGCGATGAAATAAAACAATATTTTGTAATAAAATGAAATTCTACCAGAATCAGAAACAAGTGATGAATCTGATTCTGTTTAATCTTTGAACGAGACGAAAAGAAGAAGTTTCAACAACTTCATCATATTTTGTTCCTTTAACATCCGAATAATTAAGATATCACCGCAGAGAGTTTGAGTAATAAAGCCCAAATATTACAAGAAAAAGTAATAGAAAGATTTGGGAGGAAAAGTTGTAATATTTAAAGAAAAAAGCTATTTTAAAACGTCAGAAAAGAACATTTATGAAAAGTTAAAATCTTATGAAAAGCAGCTGTTGGATGAGAGCAGTGATTTAAATACATAATTATGTTGAGTAGATCAAACATTGATATCTGATATTAGTGAAACCTTCAGTCCTCCTCTTCCTCATTTAAGATAATTACATATTTATCATTAAGATAGTCACATGATCTGGCACATGATCGAGACGTTAATCGTGACCGAAGACAAAGCTGAAGGACGTCCTCTGTGGGTTTAAGGTGCTCCGTTAGATCATGTGACAGATCATGTGACATGTGAAGGTCTTATTGAGGAGATTCATATCAACGCACCTTTCAGATTTTATTATTTTAGTTTATTGCAGGTCCAGGTTGTAAAGAAACAGAAAGGTAAAAACCCTGGTGGAGGTCTCAGTGGTTCAGAGTCTGTGATGAGGTCCATGTGGGTCCTAGACCAGAAAAAATATTATTATTCTGAGTTCCTTTCTTATAAATTCAGTGCAATTATTAATCTACTCACAGAGGCTTCGTCTGCATCCGCTGTGGTTCAGGAGAAGCTTTCACTGATCAAACTGTCTCATTATTTATCATCGTCTACGTTCTGTCCTTGAGACTCTGAACCACAGCTGATCCCCGTTAGAGCTCATGTATTTACCTTTATGCATGTTTATTAATTAATCTGATGATTATTTTATCAACTAAACTGTGGTCTATAAAATGTCAGAAAATAGTTTAAAATGTTATAATAATAACCCGACGTTCATATTTTATGAAAAAGAAAGCATCTAAACCTGGAACCACAGAGCGTTTAGTGTCTATTTACTAATAATCAGTTATTTACTGATTATCAGTTATTTACTAATCGTTGTCCTGAAGTAGTGACATAAAAACTGAAACATATATAAACTGTTGTTTATATATAACGTACATTGTTTTTATTTCTTCAAATAAGAAAAGTTTCCAAACAATAAAAATACAACATCTAATCTTTGGAGCTTTTTTCCTATTTTTTTTGGTGTTCTTTCAGTCTGAGAGCAGATAACGTTGTAACGCCCTCCCTCTAAACCCCGCCCTCTTTCGTATTCTCCCTCTAAACCCCGCCCCTTTCGTGCCCTCCCTCTTTATTGCTCTCCCTTTAAACCCCGCCCTCTTTCTTGCTCTCCCTCTAAACCCCGCCCTCTTTATTGCTCTCCCTCTAAATCCCGCCCCCTTTCTTGCTCTCCCTCTAAACCCCGCCCCTTTCGTGCCCTCCCTTTAAACCCCGCCCACTTCTTGCTCTCCCTCTAAATCCCGCCCCCTTTCTTGCTCTCCCTCTAAACTCCGCCCTATTTCGTGCTCTCCATCTAAACCCCGCCCTCTTTATTGCACTTGGATTTGCTCTGCTTCTGTTCTAACGGTTTGTCTACACAGATATGTTGTTGCTTGCACCGATTTCCTGATCTCCACCCTCATAATAACTAATCTAACTACTACTTTACCCACTTTTTATATTTTCCCGTATACTGACACGAATGCCTTGAATCAACCACGTCAACACTCACTTGTTGACATCTGCACACAGAGAGCTAGCTGTTAGCTTTCTGATGCTAGCTATAACTGAACCACCGCTGTCTGCTCTATTGTCAGTCTAAGCTAACGTTAGCTTGGCGTAGAGTTAGCATTAGCTGTGTTTTTGTGAGTGAAGGTCTGGGTGGTGTTCCTGTTGAGGTAGCATACCGCTGCATTCATTAACCACACACATGTACTGCTGTTGCATTGACTGGCTCCATAAACAGATGCTAACTAGCATAAGTAGCGGCTATCTGAGCATCTAACGTTAGCTGTAGCCCGCTTCACTGACTGACACCAACAGGAGGCCGGTGTAGCTGTTATGTTATATATATATATAATAAGAAGAACGGGCTGGTTTACATAACTGTTTTTATTCAAAATAAATCCCAACTGCAGAGTGAAATCTGAGAGCAAGCAACAAAAGATCTGAGTGCAGGCAAAACAGCTTGAGGAGCTGTGAGTTTAGAGGGAGAACTTTACAAAATCTGAAGTGAAATCCATAAATGATGGTCTCAGGTTGAAGGAATAAATAGCTCCGTAGTAGTTTATCCACTTATAAGAAATATTAAAGTTTTGCTGTTATAAAAAAGTGCAGAACCCACTTCATCTGAACGGATTTGTGGATTATTTCTTCTGCAGGTTTGTTTCATTGTACCAGAAGAAGAATGATCGTGTCAGGACGGGATTATTACAAATTATTGATTAAATGTTAATTCTATGAATCAGCTCCCAGACCAACCAATCACAATCAGCTGGTTTAGTGTTGAAGTAAACAACTTGCATCACGTCAGGTCACATGACGTACAGCAGGCTGTGAGAACCAATCAGGACAGAGACAGTAACAAGAGAATCTTTACAGGTTGTAAATTGACTGATGGGAGCGTCGGCCTATCACACGCAGCCGTCACAGATCAGAAACACACCTGAGCAGGTGACCTGCTGCCACCACCACCTGTCCTCTGTCTGCATGACATCATTTCCTGTGAGTTCCCCCAAAACAGACTTTTAAAGACGGCCGCAGGAAGTAGTCTCTGATAAGATAACGACGATGACGATAAAGACAAGGAGGCGGCGTCAGGTGAGGTGGGCGGGGCTTCCTCTCAGATGTAAAACTGGTGAGCAGCCAGGTTGTCCATGAAGGGCTGAACCAGGAAGTCAGTGGAGAAGTAGAAGACCAGGCCGAAGGTGATGGAGATGGGCAGCGCCGGCAGAGCCTTCTTAAAGATGGCCAACAGCACCAGAGTCAGGCACAGACCCTGAGAGCACAGGTGTGTCACAGGTGTGTTACAGGTGTGTCACAGGTGTGTTACAGGTGTGTTACAGGTGTGTCAGAGGTGTGTCACAGGTGTGTTAGAGGTGAGTTACAGGTGTGTCAGAGGTGTGTTACAGGTGTGTCAGAGGTGTGTTACAGGTGTGTCAGAGGTGTGTCAGAGGTGTGTCACAGGTGTGTTAGAGGTGAGTTACAGGTGTGTCAGAGGTGTGTTACAGGTGTGTCAGAGGTGTGTTACAGGTGTGTCAGAGGTGTGTCACAGGTGTGTTAGAGGTGAGTTACAGGTGTGTCAGAGGTGTGTTACAGGTGTGTCAGAGGTGTGTTACAGGTGTGTCAGAGGTGTGTTACAGGTGTGTCACAGGTGTGTTAGAGGTGAGTTACAGGTGTGTCAGAGGTGTGTTACAGGTGTGTCAGAGGTGTGTTACAGGTGTGTCACAGGTGTGTCAGAGGTGTGTTACAGGTGTGTCAGAGGTGTGTTACAGGTGTGTCAGAGGTGTGTCAGAGGTGTGTTAGAGGTGAGTTACAGGTGTGTCAGAGGTGAGTTACAGGTGTGTCAGAGGTGTGTTACAGGTGTGTCAGAGGTGTGTTACAGGTGTGTCACAGGTGTGTCAGAGGTGTGTTACAGGTGTGTTAGAGGTGAGTTACAGGTGTGTCAGAGGTGTGTTACAGGTGTGTCAGAGGTGTGTTACAGGTGTGTCACAGGTGTGTCAGAGGTGTGTTACAGGTGTGTCAGAGGTGTGTTACAGGTGTGTCAGAGGTGTGTCACAGGTGTGATACAGGTGTGTCACAGGTGTGATACAGGTGTGTCAAAGGTGTGTTAAAGACACAGAAGAAGAATCACAGGTCCACATTAGATTACATCACATGGTAACATGAAGGAAGTTTGATATTCTGTTGTATAAAACTACAACTTACGATAAGAATAGCGACGAAGCAGGCTAGCGTTGTGTTCCAGTCTCCACCCGTCGCTGCAGCTTTTCCAACCAGAACGCTGTAGAAGATGAAGTCACCGAGACCGAGCTTCACTCCTCCTGCAGACATTGAACGCACCTTTAATATCCTACGGATATTGAACACACCTTTAATCTCCTACAGACATTAAACACACCTTCCACCTCCTACAGACGCTGTGTTTTCCTACTCTGGTATTAAACCTTAAACTATGCAGTCAGCTGATTTAAACTCACGGTCTTCCTCCAGGTCGTCTTCTGGAAACGACCGGGACTGTCGGTTCTCAGGCTCCGCCCCCCTGCTGCTCTGCTCCGCCTCCTCGTCTGAAAAACAAAATGGCGACAGGAAGTGAGCCACCAGAATCAAAAGAAACTAATTGATTAATTTAATACATTAAAAAAGTTAATTTCAAGTTTCAATATTTATTCAGATATTTTACTTCATTATTGATTATTTATTTCACCTTTTCTTATATGCATCTTATAAAGTAAATCATTTTACAGCTTATTTACTTCATTAATTGATTTGGCATTTAAAGACCAATTGTTCTGTGATAATGATGATGTTATTACTTTTTATAAAGATGATCTGCTAATTAAATTAAACCACCAGTAAGTGATTCTATTATTTGTGACTAAAAATGTATTCTCATAAAAAATCTCATTTTTTTAGAGAATAAATGAAATGATCACTCCTGATCATCACATCCTTAAAAGGAAAATATTAAGAATTAAAAACATGAATATAATAATGAATAATGAATATATCCGACCTGTTTCCTGTCCGGAGCGCTGAGCGTCCGCCGGGCTCGCCATCCCCACCGTCCACATCATGGCAGCTGAACACCGACAGGTAAATCAACAGGTAAGAGACTCATCATGGAACTTCCTGTTATCATAAAATCAATGTGAACATTTGTGTTCGCTTCTTCTTCTTCTTTTAAAATGGACTCACAGGAGTAGATGAGGGCGGGGAAGATGGGCTCGTTGCGTTCCTGAGCCGTCTCCACCAACATCCTGAGAGGACCTTTAGGGGACAGGACGGCCACCAGGTCTGCAACAACAATCACAACCAGAGCAATGCATGATGGGAGACTGAAGTATCAACGAAATGACAGTGTGAACATTCAGTTCTCTTGTGTTCATCAACCGCTCCTCACCGTAGACGGAGATGGCTCCCAGGATGACCCAGGCCGACCACTCGGGCAGGTACTTGATGAAGACGAGGGCCATGAGGGCGCTGATGAGGATCAGGTAGGCCTGCTGCAGCTGGAGGGGGCCCTTCCAGTGGATGCAGATCATCCCCACCGCCCCGAAGTTCCAGATGATCACGCCGACCGTCGGGTAGTCCACCGCCAGGTTGTACGTCTTGAACACTTCGCTGGGAATCGGAGGAAGACCACGATGATGCACCTGAACTGTTTAAACATGGTTCCTCAATGTGCAAAACAACTTTTAGAACCTCTTTGAAAACTTAAAACTCTGCCACAGCCACTCTGTCCCTGGTTGACCTGCAGGACTCACCCCAGATACATGAAGCTGAACCAGAAGAGCAGCATGAGGGAGGACAGGATGAGCCAACCGTGGATGAACTGATCGACACAAAACACCAAATCAGCAGCAAGTTATGATCAGACTTGATGCAACATGACCACCAGATCCAGAGAGGACGCTACATGATGCTACATGAGGCTACATGAGGCGACATGATGCTACATGAGGCTACATGAGGCTACACGATGCTACATGAGGCGACATGAGAATACATGAGGCTACATGAGAATACATGAGGCTACATGATGCTACATGAGAATACATGATGCCACATGAGGCTACATGAGAATACATGAGGCTACATGAGAATACATGAGGCTACATGATGCTACATGAGAATACATGATGCCACATGAGGCTACATGAGAATACATGATGCCACATGAGGCTACATGAGAATACATGAGGCTACATGAGAATACATGATGCTACATGAGGCTACATGATGCTACATGAGGCTAGATGAGAATACATGAGGCTACACGATGCTACATGAGGCTACATGATGCTACATGAGAATACATGAGGCTACATGAGAATACATGAGGCTACATGATGCTACATGAGAATACATGATGCCACATGAGGCTACATGAGAATACATGATGCCACATGAGGCTACATGAGAATACATGAGGCTACATGAGAATACATGATGCTACATGAGGCTACATGATGCTACATGAGGCGACATGAGAATACATGAGGCTACATGAGAATACATGAGGCTACATGATGCTACATGAGAATACATGATGCTACATGAGGCTACATGAGGCTACATGAGGCTAAATGATGCTAAATGATGCTACATGAGAATACATGAGAATACATGAGGCTACATGATGCTACATGAGGCTACATGAGGCTACATGAGAATACATGATGCTACATGAGGCTACATGATGCTACATGAGAATACATGAGAATACATGAGGCTACATGAGGCGACATGAGGCTACATGAGAATACACGAGGCTACACGATGCTACATGAGAATACATGAGGCTACATGAGGCGACATGAGGCTACATGAGAATACACGAGGCTACACGATGCTACATGAGGCGACATGAGAATACATGAGGCTACATGAGAATACATGATGCTACATGAGGCGACATGAGGCTACATGAGAATACATGAGGCTACACGATGCTACACGATGCTACATGAGGCTACATGAGGCGACATGAGGCTACATGAGAATACACGAGGCTACACGATGCTACATGAGGCGACATGAGAATACATGAGGCTACATGAGAATACATGAGGCTACATGATGCTACATGAGAATACATGATGCCACATGAGGCTACATGAGAATACATGAGGCTATATGATGCTACATGAGGCTACATGAGGCTACATGATGCTACATGAGGCTAGATGAGAATACATGAGGCTACACGATGCTACATGAGGCGACATGAGAATACATGAGGCTACATGAGAATACATGAGGCTACATGAGAATACATGATGCTACATGAGGCTAAATTATGCTAAATGATGCTACATGAGAATACATGAGAATACATGAGGCTACATGATGCTACATGAGGCTACATGAGAATACATGAGGCTACATGATGCTACATGAGGCTACATGATGCTACATGAGAATACATGAGAATACATGAGGCTACATGAGGCTACATGAGGCTACATGATGCTACATGAGGCTACATGAGGCTACATGAGGCTACATGAGAATACATGAGGCTACATGATGCTACATGATGCTACATGAGGCTACATGAGAATACATGAGGCTACATGATGCTACATGATGCTACATGATGCTACATGAGGCTACATGAGAATACATGATGCCACATGACGCCTTCTAAATACAGCAGCACAACCCGCCTCCAAACTCGCCCCAACACTCCCAGCATGCACTGCTTCTCCTGCTCTCTGCCGGATCTGGTGGTATTTAAACCTTGAGTTCTTATGGAGAGGGGTCCCGACGGGGACGTTTCTGACCTTGTAGCAGCGATACTTGTAGAGGACGACCAGGAAGATGGTCATGACCACGATGACGCTGATCATGATGATGGTGTTGAGGACGGAGTTGAGGAGCCGGCGGCCGACGGATGCGGTGTTCTCCGTGAACGGCGTGTAGATCCTGTGTGTGTGGGGGGGTTAGACAAAAAACGGGGGTTTAGCCGAGGGCGGAGGAGTCGTACACGTGGCGTACCGAAGACGTGCGGACCTACAGCTGCTGGTCGGTCTTCTCCGTGTAGAAGCTGACCGACTTGATGGTGGCGACCACCACCACCATGCAGAGGGTGACGGGGACGAAGAGCATGATGACGTGTTTGGCTCCGTACTTCAGAGTCAGCTCTTCATCGTCTGCGTCGACCTCCTGATCCGAGCTGCCGCCACCACCGCCGTCCACGGCAGCCGGACCCGCCCTCCTGCTGACCCCAGACTGAGCAACAGAGGGACATTCAGCAGGAAATACATCAACAACAATATGACTATTATGGGCTTTATTCTTGATTCCGTTACCCTTTTGGACGGGGTGTCGGCGGGGGGGTCGAGGTCAGGGTCTGGTTTGTAGGAGGGCACCGCTGGACTCTCAGACGGGACCAACGCCGTCCTCTCGTTGTACGAGTCCTCGTCGCTGTCCGAGGTGTTCATGACTGGAATCACAGAAACACAAGCAGACCATGTGACCACAGGGCTGAGCACAGACCCCCCCCCCCAGCTGTGACGGTCAGCTGATCAGCATGCATCAGCAGGCTTCATTAATATTATTGTATTTGTCGGCAACATAACGCTAAGGCTCATGGGATACGTAGTTTAGTTTTCTACATGAGAAAGTAAACGTTCAACGCTTTAAAAATGACTTTTTGTTCAAATAGTTTTGTTGCAGCTCAAGTTTTGAATGAATGTAGTTTTTGTTTCATCTATTTAAATGTTGTCCAGCAGCGACATAAAGGTATGAATAAATATATATACATATATAAATATAAAGGTACTTGTACTTAAAGAGTAACAGCAGACGATGATTTAAAGGTTTAATTGTCGTTACATTGAGTTCAGTTGATGAGCAGAAACCTGTTAAACTGTAATAAATACTTTAATAATCAGCTGAAGTATTATTATTAGTACTACTTCACCTTGTTAGTGTATAACGTCTGTTATCAGCAGTACTGCAAGTATTCACATCCTTAAAGTAGAAATACTCAAAGCTTCACTTGTGTTTTATACGATATATACGTATTTAGTTAGTAGTTTAAATCCACAATGATGCTTCATATTTTACCAGCTGATGTATTTTGTGTCTAAACTGGAGTAGAAATATATAAGTGAAGTACAAGTACCTCATAAGTGTGTTTATGTCCACAACATGTGTTACTCTACATTTATCTGACAGATTCTTTAAAGACACAGAATATACAATCAACAATCGACTATTAATGAGGTAATACACAAAACACTGTGTACTGTTATTAAAGTATACAGAAGTATTCAAAGAAGTAAAAATACTTAACAAACGCCATGTACATGTACTGTGTACATGTACATATATGTATAACTATATATACATCTATATAGTTATATAGATATATATATATAAATATAACTCTACATATATATATCTATATAGTTTACCTGGAGTTCAGCCGCAGTAAACAGAGAAGAAGAAGCTCACAAAGTAAACCGAGAACCCGGAAGACGGTTAATCAGCTGACCGACACACCACGTGATCTGCGGGGAACGTCACGAGATCACGTGGTGTTGTCTGTCACGTCTCTACTTCCTGTTTACGTCACAGTGTATTCATCTTGTATGTTACATTTGATATATGTTCTATTTTACCTTCCGCAGTACTTTAAATATTAGATTATATTTGTTTTAATTAAACCAGAGATCTTCAACAGGGGGTCCGCGAAATCTTTGGTTGATTAGACTATTTTATTTATTTTTTTCCCAAACATGAATGTGTCCATTATTCTAATAGTTCAGTATTGTATGTAAGATAACAGGTATGTTTATGCATGGCAGTGGCACTAATAGGCCATCACTCATTTTCGTTTCCAAATTTATGTTTAAAATAAAAACATCAATTTGAACAGCTTGTATTCATGATTATCATGCAATTGACAAACAGTGTTGATATTGTCATTGGTATCAGCTGACAAGGTATGTTTATGAATGTCAGTGGCACGGCCCCCCTACTCACTGTACCTTCATGTTTAAAATAAAAACATGAAGATATGAACCTGTGTATTATTTGAATAGCTTAGTATTGAATGCACAATAAAGAGGTATGTTTATACATGGCACTAGGCCCAGTTTAATATAAAACACAATGTTATACAATATATATAGTCGGGGGTCCCTGCTCCATCTCTCTATCAGTTTGGGGGTCCTTGGCCTGAAAAACGTTGAAGACCCCTGATTTAAACTATTGTTGATAAGTATTATTAAGTAGTATATTGTACACATTATTAAGGTACAATTAACTGCTGGGATTAATAAAGTACTGTCTATTGTACTTTATAAATATTTAATGTTCACTGGGCTTCATGGAACAATAGCGGGACATTTCATATATTACATTATTTATATATTACATTATATATTATATATACATTATACAAATCCATTATATTAAATATGTATTTGTTTAATTATTATAATTAAATATATATTAAATAAAATAATTTTGTATTTAATAAATATATAATAATATAATATATATAATAAGTAATATATATGTAATAGATTATAATGTTTTCAGTGCGGTGAGTCCTCCGGTGGAGCAGGGGGCGCTACCGGCGCTCTGCTGGTTTTAAACACAACAGAAGAAGAAGAAGAAGAGGAAGAAGAAGCGGTTCATGAAATCAGCAGCGCGTCTATCTGAACCGAAGCTTTGCTCTCTGGACCGGACCGGACCGGTATGCAGTGATATGGACGCGGATGAGTCTCTGGAGGAGCAGCTGGCGGACCGGAAGCCCCGCGGGTCCGGAGGACAGACTCTCCGTCGGTGACGGCTCCAGGAAGCCGGGCATGCGGTGGTCCGTGTCCCACCCGCTGCTGCTGGCCGTGCTGTCCCTGCTCCGGTCGCTCCTCTGCCGGCTGTGGAGCCTCACCACGGCCGCTGTCAGAGCCGAGCCCCGAGCCGCGGAAGAGTTGGGCGGAGGCAGCGGGACCCCGGAGCGAGGCGACCCGGTCAGGAGCCACCACGGGCGGGCCTTCGAGTTCATCTCTGCGGCGCTGAGGATCGATGAGGACGAGCAAGGTATCCGATGTTTGGCGTGAGAACGTCTGGAAGAGAAGCCTTCTGACTTCACGGTTTATTAGTTTAGGACCAGGGCCCTGTGGAGCCCGTTTCCTCCAGCAAAAAACTCATAAAAACTCATAAATCACTAAAAATAAAAACAAAAAATGAATAAAATAAATATTAAAAATAACAAAAAAATTAAAATAAATAACAAAAAAACAATAAGAAATCACTAAAAATAAGAAACAAAAATAACAAAAAACTCATAATAAATCACTAAAAATAAAAACAAAAAATAAATAACAAAAAAATAAATCACTAAAAATTAAAACAAAAAATGAATAAAATAAATATTAAAAATAACAAAAAAATTAAAATAAATAACAAAAAAACAATAAGAAATCACTAAAAATAAGAAACAAAAATAACAAAAAACTCATAAGAAATCACTAAAAATAAAAACAAAAAATAACAAACAAATTAAAATAAATCACAAAAAATTAAAAATAATAATAAATCACAAAAAAATTAAAATACATCACAAAAAAAAATGAATAAATAAATCACAAAAAAATAAAAATACACTTTTTAAATAATTTTTTTAATTGTTTATTTACCCCCCAACAGTACTAGAACATTTTACTTCACAGTTTCTTAGTTCAGAATCAGGACACAGACTCCATCGGGACTCTTTCTGTTACCGCTCATCGGTCAGTGTGAGCATGTTCCAGATAGGACACTAATTATTTACATTATAGATTAATCTATTCATAGTTTGTTTAATTGTTCACAGTGGATCTGAGTGAGTCCAGAACTCAAAAGGCTTCAGACTCAGGAGACCCTCCTGCTGGAGCAGATGGAGCCAGATTAGTGTTATTATAGGGTCAATAATCTACTGATATTAGTATCGTATATAATATCTAATTAATATCTGATAGTCTGTTTATTGTGACTGGAGGATATGTATTTGGAGGAGCAGAAGGTCAGTTGACGGTGAATCAGGATCCATCAGATCAATAGTCCTGATCCACTTTATACGTTATATAATTCGATTTAATTTAATTTGATGCTGCATCATAAAGTTTTACACTTGAATTGTAATTCCTTATCACCAAGTTGCTGGTGTTTTATTCATTATTTCATTCATAAATAATAATAATAATGATAATAAATGATGCTAAGCTAACTGGCTTTGTCTTTAACCCATAAAGCCTCCCACGGTTCTCTTTGGTGCTTCTGTGGTTTGTAGGAACCAATAAGGATCATTAAGTGTGTTTTTACATTTGTGCTCTGAGACGAGCTGATGGCTGATTTATGTTGTCAGGTGACAAGCAGCAGGCGGTGGGCTGGTACCGACGAGGGATCAGTGAGCTGGAGCAAGGCACCGCCATCCAAATGAGAGGGAGCGGTGAGTTCAAAGACCAACAATATCTATACACATATAGAACTAACTTCACACGTCTACACACACTGTTTATATATGATACACATATAGAACTAACTTCACACGTCTACACACACTGTTTGTATATAATACACGTATAGAACTAACTTCACATGTCTACACACACTGTTTATATATGATACACATATAGAACTAACTTCACATGTCTACACACACTGTTTATATATGATACACATATAGAACTAACTTCACACGTCTACACACACTGTTTGTATATGATACACGTATAGAACTAACTTCACACTGTTTGTATATGATACACGTATAGAACTAACTTCACACTGTTTATATATGATACACATATAGAACTAACTTCACACGTCTACACACACTGTTTGTATATGATACACGTATAGAACTAACTTCACACTGTTTGTATATAATACACGTATAGAACTAACTTCACACTGTTTGTATATGATACACGTATAGAACTAACTTCACACTGTTTATATATGATACACATATAGAACTAACTTCACACGTCTACACACACTGTTTGTATATGATACACGTATAGAACTAACTTCACACTGTTTATATATGATACACGTATAGAACTAACTTCACACTGTTTGTATACACGTACAGAACTAACTTCACACTGTTTGTATATGATACACGTACAGAACTAACTTCACACTGTTTGTATACACGTACAGAACTAACTTCACACTGTTTGTATACACGTACAGAACTAACTTCACACTGTTTGTATATGATACACGTATAGAACTAACTTCACACTGTTTATATATGATACACATATAGAACTAACTTCACACGTCTACACACACTGTTTGTATATGATACACATATAGAACTAACTTCACACGTCTACACACACTGTTTGTATATGATACATGTATAGAACTAACTTCACACTGTTTATATATGATACACGTATAGAACTAACTTCACACGTCTACACACACTGTTTGTATATAATACACGTACAGAACTAACTTCACACTGTTTGTATATAATACACGTACAGAACTAACTTCACACTGTTTGTATATAATACACGTATAGAACTAACTTCACACTGTTTGTATATGATACACGTATAGAACTAACTTCACACTGTTTGTATATGATACACGTATAGAACTAACTTCACACTGTTTGTATATGATACACGTATAGAACTAACTTCACACGTCTACACACACTGTTTGTATATGATACACGTATAGAACTAACTTCACACTGTTTGTATATGATACACATATAGAACTAACTTCACACGTCTACACACACTGTTTGTATATGATACACGTATAGAACTAACTTCACACTGTTTGTATATGATACACGTATAGAACTAACTTCACACTGTTTGTATATGATACACATATAGAACTAACTTCACACGTCTACACACACTGTTTGTATATGATACACGTATAGAACTAACTTCACACGTCTACACACACTGTTTGTATATGATACACGTATAGAACTAACTTCACACGTCTACACACACTGTTTGTATATGATACACGTATAGAACTAACTTCACACGTCTACACACACTGTTTGTATATGATACACGTATAGAACTAACTTCACACGTCTACACACACTGTTTGTATATGATACACGTATAGAACTAACTTCACACTGTTTATATATGATACACATATAGAACTAACTTCACACGTCTACACACACTGTTTGTATATGATACACGTATAGAACTAACTTCACACTGTTTGTATATGATACACGTATAGAACTAACTTCACACTGTTTATATATGATACATGTATAGAACTAACTTCACACTGTTTATATATGATACACGTATAGAACTAACTTCACACTGTTTATATATGATACATGTATAGAACTAACTTCACACTGTTTGTATATGATACACGTATAGAACTAACTTCACACTGTTTATATATGATACATGTATAGAACTAACTTCACACTGTTTGTATATGATACACGTATAGAACTAACTTCACACTGTTTGTATATGATACACGTACAGAACTAACTTCACACTGTTTGTATATAATACACGTACAGAACTAACTTCACACTGTTTGTATATAATACACGTACAGAACTAACTTCACACTGTTTGTATATAATACACGTACAGAACTAACTTCACACTGTTTGTATATAATACACGTATAGAACTAACTTCACACTGTTTATATATAATACACGTACAGAACTAACTTCACACTGTTTATATATAATACACGTATAGAACTAACTTCACACTGTTTGTATATAATACACGTACAGAACTAACTTCACACTGTTTGTATATAATACACGTATAGAACTAACTTCACACTGTTTATATATAATACACGTATAGAACTAACTTCACACTGTTTGTATATAATACACGTATAGAACTAACTTCACACTGTTTGTATATAATACACGTACAGAACTAACTTCACACTGTTTGTATATGATACACGTACAGAACTAACTTCACACTGTTTGTATATAATACACGTACAGAACTAACTTCACACTGTTTGTATATAATACACGTATAGAACTAACTTCACACTGTTTATATATAATACACGTATAGAACTAACTTCACACTGTTTGTATATAATACACGTATAGAACTAACTTCACACTGTTTGTATATAATACACGTACAGAACTAACTTCACACTGTTTGTATATAATACACGTACAGAACTAACTTCACACTGTTTGTATATGATACACGTACAGAACTAACTTCACACTGTTTGTATATAATACACGTACAGAACTAACTTCACACTGTTTGTATATGATACACGTACAGAACTAACTTCACACTGTTTGTATATGATACACGTATAGAACTAACTTCACACTGTTTGTATATGATACCCGTATAGAACTAACTTCACACTGTTTGTATATGATACACGTATAGAACTAACTTCACACTGTTTGTATATGATACACGTATAGAACTAACTTCACACTGTTTGTATATAATACACGTATAGAACTAACTTCACACTGTTTGTATATGATACACGTATAGAACTAACTTCACACTGTTTGTATATGATACACGTATAGAACTAACTTCACACTGTTTGTATATAATACACGTACAGAACTAACTTCACACTGTTTATATATAATACACGTATAGAACTAACTTCACACTGTTTGTATATAATACACGTACAGAACTAACTTCACACTGTTTATATATAATACACGTATAGAACTAACTTCACACTGTTTGTATATAATACACGTACAGAACTAACTTCACACTGTTTGTATATAATACACGTATAGAACTAACTTCACACTGTTTATATATAATACACGTATAGAACTAACTTCACACTGTTTGTATATAATACACGTATAGAACTAACTTCACACTGTTTGTATATGATACACGTACAGAACTAACTTCACACTGTTTGTATATAATACACGTACAGAACTAACTTCACACTGTTTGTATATAATACACGTACAGAACTAACTTCACACTGTTTGTATATAATACACGTATAGAACTAACTTGACACTGTTTGTATATGATACACGTATAGAACTAACTTCACACTGTTTGTATATGATACACGTATAGAACTAACTTCACACTGTTTGTATATGATACACGTATAGAACTAACTTCACACTGTTTGTATATAATACACGTATAGAACTAACTTCACACTGTTTGTATATAATACACGTACAGAACTAACTTCACACTGTTTGTATATAATACACGTATAGAACTAACTTCACACTGTTTGTATATAATACACGTATAGAACTAACTTCACACTGTTTGTATATGATACACGTATAGAACTAACTTCACACTGTTTGTATATGATACACGTATAGAACTAACTTCACACTGTTTGTATATGATACACGTATAGAACTAACTTCACACTGTTTGTATATAATACACGTATAGAACTAACTTCACACTGTTTGTATATGATACACGTACAGAACTAACTTCACACTGTTTGTATATGATACACGTATAGAACTAACTTCACACTGTTTGTATATGATACACGTATAGAACTAACTTCACACTGTTTGTATATAATACACGTACAGAACTAACTTCACACTGTTTGTATATGATACACGTATAGAACTAACTTCACACTGTTTGTATATAATACACGTATAGAACTAACTTCACACTGTTTGTATATAATACACGTATAGAACTAACTTCACACTGTTTGTATATGATACACGTATAGAACTAACTTCACACTGTTTGTATATAATACACGTATAGAACTAACTTCACACTGTTTGTATATAATACACGTACAGAACTAACTTCACACTGTTTGTATATAATACACGTATAGAACTAACTTCACACTGTTTGTATATGATACACGTATAGAACTAACTTCACACTGTTTGTATATAATACACGTATAGAACTAACTTCACACTGTTTGTATATGATACACGTATAGAACTAACTTCACACTGTTTGTATATAATACACGTACAGAACTAACTTCACACTGTTTGTATATAATACACGTACAGAACTAACTTCACACTGTTTGTATATAATACACGTACAGAACTAACTTCACACTGTTTGTATATAATACACGTACAGAACTAACTTCACACTGTTTGTATATAATACACGTACAGAACTAACTTCACACTGTTTGTATATAATACACGTATAGAACTAACTTCACACTGTTTGTATACACGTACAGAACTAACTTCACACTGTTTGTATATGATACACGTATAGAACTAACTTCACACTGTTTGTATATAATACACGTACAGAACTAACTTCACACTGTTTGTATATGATACACGTATAGAACTAACTTCACACTGTTTGTATATAATACACGTATAGAACTAACTTCACACTGTTTGTATATGATACACGTATAGAACTAACTTCACACTGTTTGTATATGATACACGTACAGAACTAACTTCACACTGTTTGTATATAATACACGTATAGAACTTTAATTTAAGTGTTCTCTGTTTCTTTCCCAGGAGAGAAATATGAGCGCGGCAGGCGGCTGCAGATCAAGATGGCCGCTAACCTGATCATGGCTAAGGGCCGACTGCAGTCTCTAGGTAGGCTACACTGATGCTACACTGATGCTTTTGTAACATGTGCGATCTTCTTTTAGAGTAAAAGGAATTTAAGGACCAGTTGTAATGCTTTTAGATACTAGGCTCATCTACGGAGCCCAATTGTTCTAAAGGAACCACCGAGAGTCACAGGTAAGTTTAACCAAGCGTTGTATTCTGATTATTTTCCAAACAAAAATTCATTACATACCAAAATAAATAAAGTTCATAAGTTTCAGTTCAGTTCATTCCTCATATTGTTCATTGAGTCTCAGTTCAGTTCATTGAGTCTCAGTTCAGTTTGATCCTACCACAGCTCTTGTGGGAAGGAAGGGGAATTGGGGTCCAAGGAAATCTCCATCTTGTAGCTCGCCATCCAAACCTTTACAGGTGCTCCGGATGATCCGGAACCCTCATTCATAAAAACCTGACCGCTGACTGCAGAATGAATGCGAGAAACCACACGGTCTAGTTAGGACGCAGAACGTTGTCGCTGCTCTTCAGATGCTGTCCGGCGGAACCAGATGTAAACAGGAAGTGACCTGATATTTATGGCAGCGCACAGCCCGCGATTGGCTACGTAATTTGCATATTATTAACAGTATCTGGAACAGAGGGTTACGCTACACTGATGCTACACTGATGCTACACTGATGCTATACTGATGCTACATGTCCACTGGATCGCCTCATGGTCCGGCTCAGTCACAGCTCTATCGAGGTTTCAACGTCCACTGGAGGTGTTTCAGACACAAGTGGGATTTTTCTGTTTGTAATCGTCTTGCATCTCTTTGTCGTCGTTTTGTGTCACTTTGTGTTAATTTTGCATCTCTTGTGGTCATTTTGTGTATCTTTGTGTTCGTTTTCTCTTTGTGGTCATTTTGTGTCTCTTTGTAGTCGTTTTGTGTATCTTTGTGGTCGTTTTGTGTCTCGTGGTTGTTTAGGTCTCTTTGTAGTTGTTTTGTCTGTTTGTGGTCGTTTTGTCTCTTTGTGGTCGTTTTGTGCATCTTTGTAGTCTTGTCTGTTTGTAGTCGTTTTCTGTATCTTTGTGGTCGTTTTGTCTCTTTGTAGTCGTTTTCAGTATCTTTGTGGTCGTTTTGTGTCTCGCGGTCGTTTACGTCTCTTTGTGGTGGTTTTAAATTTCCTTGTGGTCGTGTTGTGTATCTTTGTGGTCATCTTACATCTTTTTTTGGTCGTTTTGTATCTCTTTGTGTTAGTTTTTGTCTCTTTACGGATTTTTTTGTGCCCCGTTGTGATGGTTTTTGTGTCTCTTTGTGGTTGTTTTTGATGGTAATCCTGTCAGTGGAATCTTTATTTGGCTCTTTTTGTCCTCTATTCGTCTTTTCTTCTTTGTTCTTCTTCTTTTAGTCATGGTGCTCTCCGGGTCCGGGGCTCAGACAGACATTTCCACTGACGGTGCTAACCCTGCCTACCATGCTGCCCACCTGCAGCCAGGTACGTCCTGCTTCAGAGGCCTCAACATGCAGCCTGTCCACAGTAACACGTTGAAAATGGGATTTCTTTCCCAATGTTTTTTTGCATCAGTGCATTCATGTGAGGTTTGTGAAAATGTTCACTCGGGTTCGTGTTTGTTTTACTGTCTGTGTGGTCAGCAGGTGGCGCTGTCTCCAGAAAGAGAGACTCTGTTAACCCAGCACCATCCAGTCGATCAAAGCACCTCCCAAAGACGTCCTGTTCTTCCTCCTCCTCGTCTTCCTCATCAGCCCGCCAACGCTCCTCAAACCTCAGCTCACAGCGCCCCCCCGCCCACAGTAACAGTAAGGTGTGTAGTTCAGATATTACCCTCCAGGTCCGTCTGTGTTAGAGGATTTGATATATATTATATATATATATATATATCTCTAACTCCTCCTGCAGGGTAGAACGAGTCATCGCAGTGGTAAAGTCAGTTCCCCGACGTTGACGCCGCTGAAGAAGGAAGACGCAAAGAACCTGAAGAACGTCGACGGGAAGCTTGCTGGCCTCATCCTTAACGAGATCGTGGACAGGTAAGAGACGCTAACCAGACGGAGCGAATCTGAAAATGTTTGAGCCGATAGAAACCTGATTAACTAAATAAGGAGTCCAGATACAGCCGTGGGTCTCCGCTTCTTTCCTCGTTGAGAATTGAACCTCTGGCGGTCGCTATAAGAGCACATCCTGTAATAGAGGGTGTTGAGGTTGAACATTTCGCCAATATGCTGACGATGTTATGTCGTACTTATCTAACGTGGGCTCATCACTCCCTGCCCTTTGCGCCCGACTAGATGAATGTAGCTGGTTACGAAGTTAATACAGATAAGAGTGTGATCATGTCTCTCACTTCAGCTGCACAAGAAGTTTCAAGGGAAACGTTCCTGTTCTCTGGAAACAGCTTAAGTTTTGTTATTTTGGTTACCGAGCCAATCGGATCAAATTCTCTCCTGACTATAAAACCCGAAACATGGAGGTAGACCTTGAAAGGTAGAGGTCACGACCTTTATCCCTAATTGGATGAATAAACTCTTTGTCTCTTTGTAGTCTTATTGTATCTCTTTTTGCGTCTCTTTGTAGTCTTTTTGCGTCTCTTTGTAGTCTTTTTGCATCTCTTCATGGTCTTTTTGCATCTCTTCGTGGTCTTTTTGCATCTCTTCGTGGTCTTTTTGCATCTCTTTGTGCTCTTTGTGTCTCAGTGGAAGTAGATCTGGAAAGGTAGAAGTCATAAAATTAATATCCATCACAAATGTCTTAATCTGTTTATTAAGTTAACCTTTAAAAAGTTGGATAGAGGGATTTGTAGCTTCTTCTGCAACGGTAAAGTTCCCAGAGTCGAGCTCGGAGCACTTTTTCTGCTTCTGTATGATTCTCTAACTTTTCAAAAGTAAACTACCAAAAGGGTGAAAGTGCTGCCACATTATGTAGGAGAATGGGGGCGGCCTTGGCTCAATGGGTAGAGAGGGTTGTCCGGTAACCGCAAGGCTGCTACATGTCCTGTGCCGAAGTGTCCCTGAGCAAGACACTGAACCCCTAACTGCTCCCCGGGTGCTTCTCAGCAACCCACTGCTCCCAATAAGCTAGGGATGGGTTCAATGCAGAAGTCAAATTTCGTGTATATGTATATGACAATAAAATACTAACTTTAGAACTAACTTTAAAAAAAACAACCTTTAAATAACACACTGCATGCTTTATTCTGACGGGAGGTCCATCCATTGATTGTGATGTGCAAAACTGGAAAATCAATAAACAAACACGCTGTGATTGGTTGTTGGCATTGATCGTGTCTCTGGATCGGGTTACCGGCTGCGTTGATCGTTTGTGTTTCAGCGCGTCGTCGGTGAGGTTTGAGGACGTTGCCGGTCAGGATTTGGCGAAGCAGGCGCTGCAGGAGATCGTCATCCTGCCGGCGCTGAGACCGGAGGTGAGTTCAAGAACCCACAGGGAAATGAAGCGTCACGGGTTTTATTCAGTTTACTGACTTGATTCTGTTTTCAGACTTTTTCTTTCTTTCTTTTAGCAACTCAACAGTCTGATTAACTGAAGCTTAGAGTCTCTGATTCTTCTTCTTCTCTAGTTGTTTACAGGGCTGCGTGCTCCAGCCAGAGGACTTCTTCTGTTCGGTCCGCCCGGCAACGGGAAGACGATGCTGGTGAGTCTGAGAAGAAGAAGAAGATTTAGGACCTGGGTTTGATTTCAGGAACAGTTTTACTTCTCACCTGTTAATTTCTGTTGGTGCTAATTTAGTTTGTTGAATGATTTCATACAATGGACAAAATAAAATGTGAGATTCAGTGCTGACTCTGATCTTCAACAACTCACACTAACCGTCAACCACGCCTCAGAGGAGACGACCAAACTGAGCTTGTGCTGCGTTCAATGTCACATCGAAGTTCTAAACTTCTACACAGCGTTCACGTCAACATCCAAATGGTATCAACGACTGTGAAACGATCGATCTGACTTCACACTTAAAGATGTGAAAAGTCTTCTGTTTGTGTATTTAAACCCAAATTAAAAAGAGTTCTATTGTCCCCGTATCTCAATCGTCACACAACCGTCATGAACTTTCACGAGTTGGAAACATTCTCTTATTTTTCATCCATCCGACATGAAGTGAACGAGGCAATAAATCCAGCATCTGAACCAGGAAATAAACATATATTCTTGACATAACTGACACATATGAAGCTACATGAGCAGGATTTTGAGTTTCCTGTACCTTAAAGCTTCTTCTCCACTACAGGCTAAAGCTGTGGCCGCCGAGTCCAACGCCACCTTCTTCAACATCAGCGCCGCCAGCTTAACCTCCAAATATGTAAGTAGCAGCTCAGCTCGTATCGCCAACACGCACGTGGTGACGGATCATAAGCAGCGATGCTTTCTGTCTCTTCAGGTGGGTGAAGGTGAGAAGCTGGTTCGAGCTCTGTTCTCTGTGGCCAGAGAGCTTCAGCCCTCCGTCATCTTCATCGGTAACTCTCGTTCTACATCAGTGGGTCTCAGACTGTGGCCCCTCCTCCAGTCTCTGGTGGTGGAAGATAATAAGTGCAGTTATGAAGATAATAAGTGCAGTTATGAAGATAATAAGTGCAGTTATGAAGATAATAAGTGGAGTTATGAAGATAATAAGTGCAGTTATGAAGATAATAAGTGCAGTTATGAAGATAATAAGTGCAGTTATGAAGATAATAAGTGCAGTTATGAAGATAATAAGTGCAGTTATGAAGATAATAAGTGGAGTTATGAAGATAATAAGTGCAGTTATGAAGATAATAAGTGCAGTTATGAAGATAATAAGTGCAGTTATGAAGATAATAAGTGCAGTTATGAAGATAATAAGTGCAGTTATGAAGATAATAAGTGCAGTTATGAAGATAATAAGTGCAGTTATGAAGATAATAAGTGCAGTTATGAAGATAATAAGTGCAGTTATGAAGATAATAAGTGGAGTTATGAAGATGATAAGTGCAGTTATGAAGATAATAAGTGGAGTTATGAAGATAATAAGTGCAGTTATGAAGATAATAAGTGGAGTTATGAAGATAATAAGTGGAGTTATGAAGATGATAAGTGCAGTTATGAAGATAATAAGTGGAGTTATGAAGATAATAAGTGCAGTTATGAAGATAATAAGTGCAGTTATGAAGATAATAAGTGGAGTTATGAAGATAATAAGTGCAGTTATGAAGATAATAAGTGGAGTTATGAAGATAATAAGTGCAGTTATGAAGATAATAAGTGCAGTTATGAAGATAATAAGTGCAGTTATGAAGATAATAAGTGGAGTTATGAAGATAATAAGTGGAGTTATGAAGATAATAAGTGCAGTTATGAAGATAATAAGTGCAGTTATGAAGATAATAAGTGCAGTTATGAAGATAATAAGTGCAGTTATGAAGATAATAAGTGCAGTTATGAAGATAATAAGTGGAGTTATGAAGATAATAAGTGCAGTTATGAAGATAATAAGTGCAGTTATGAAGATAATAAGTGCAGTTATGAAGATAATAAGTGCAGTTATGAAGATAATAAGTGCAGTTATGAAGATAATAAGTGCAGTTATGAAGATAATAAGTGCAGTTATGAAGATAATAAGTGCAGTTATGAAGATAATAAGTGCAGTTATGAAGATAATAAGTGGAGTTATGAAGATGATAAGTGCAGTTATGAAGATAATAAGTGGAGTTATGAAGATAATAAGTGCAGTTATGAAGATAATAAGTGGAGTTATGAAGATAATAAGTGGAGTTATGAAGATGATAAGTGCAGTTATGAAGATAATAAGTGCAGTTATGAAGATAATAAGTGCAGTTATGAAGATAATAAGTGGAGTTATGAAGATAATAAGTGCAGTTATGAAGATAATAAGTGGAGTTATGAAGATAATAAGTGCAGTTATGAAGATAATAAGTGCAGTTATGAAGATAATAAGTGCAGTTATGAAGATAATAAGTGCAGTTATGAAGATAATAAGTGGAGTTATGAAGATAATAAGTGCAGTTATGAAGATAATAAGTGGTTATCTGGTGGTGGAAGGCGTTATGCGTTCTGAGTGAACATGATTTATTCGTATCAATATGCTAACTAACCTCAGTGGGAGCAGGTGGATCACATTGACTGACCTTCATCCAGGAGATTAAACGTTGATGATGTAGCGTTATTGCTTGTAGCAGATTTATTAAATAATAATGAATTAACATCAAAATATTGAATGGTTATTAATAATAATTATGAATCATAAACCCATGAATTAGTATAAAAAGAATGATGAACGCTATAAGACACCATTAGTGTAAGTAACAGAATGTAGAACTTCACCCAATATTGGAAAAATGGGGAAAACTTCAAAATACATATTAATCATTAAATCTTAATCTGCTACGTTGTTATCATGGTGAACAGTGACTTTTTATTTCATATACACAAATAAAATAGTCAAGTTCTTCATGAATGAAATATTTATTGGACTAATTACATAATTAAATTAGAGTTTGTTATAGTGGATTTAACTATACGTATTATTTATAAAACTATTTGGAAAACTTAAAGCCTGCATGATTAATGTATGAAGACTCATGAACTACAGAACAAACAGTGAATGTGTTACTCTGAGGTAGATTAAATATGTGTGTGTGTATATATATATATATATACATATATTACTAAAGGGCTATTACTAAACATGTTAGCTTAGCATAACATGTCAACGAGGGTACATTTTATTTAGTATCAAAACTCAGTTTCTTTAAGTTGTTTATTCCCTTATGGATGTGTCTCAACGTTAACGTTGACCCCCCCCCCCCGGTTCTTGAGTCTGTCCAGGCTCGTGCTACATTGAGACGTTCACCACAACGATGATGTTTGTGAATGCTGTCCTCATTGTGTGCAGATGAAGTGGACAGTCTGCTGTGTGAACGGAGGGAGGGCGAGCATGACGCCAGCCGACGCCTCAAGACCGAATTCCTCATAGAGTTTGATGGGGTAATATACTGTGTGTGTGTGTGTGTGTGTGTGTGTGTGTGTGTGTGTGTGTGTGTATGTATGTATGTATGTATGTATGTGTATATATATATATATATATATATATATATATATATATATATATATATATATATATATATATATATGAACATTGATGTCTAAACACTTTGCTCAGGTCCAGTCAGAAGGTGACCACCGGGTTTTGGTGATGGGAGCCACCAACAGGCCTCAGGAGCTGGACGAGGCTGTTCTCAGGTCTGATTGAGTAGCTGTTCTGGAGCTTTCCATCATGCCACATGATCTTCTTCTGCAGGGGCTGCCTAGTTCTCAGAGAACTGTTGATGTTCAAATTACCACTTTCATAGAGTCTCCTCATCTATGGTCACATTAGGAGACGCTTTGTGTCTCTTTGTGTCTCTTAGTGGTCGTTTTGTGTCTTTTTGTGTCTCTTTGCGGTTGTTTTGTGTCTCTTTGTGGTTGTTCTTTGTGTCTCTTTGTGGTCGTTTTACGTCTCTTTGTGGTCTTTTTGTGTCTCTTTGTGGTTGTTTTGTGGTCTTTTTGTGTCTCTTTGTGGTTGTTTTGTGTCTCTTTGTGGTTGTTCTTTGTGTCTGTTTGTGGTCGTTTTACGTCTCTTTGTGGTCTTTTTGTGTCTCTTTGTGGTTGTTTTGTGTCTCTTTGTGGTTGTTTTGTGTCTCTTTGTGGTTGTTTTGTGTCTCTTTGTGGTCTTTTTGTGTCTCTTTGTGGTTGTTTTGTGTCTCTTTGTGGTTGTTTTGTGTCTCTTTGTGTTTTTTGTTTCTTTGCGGTTGTTCTTTGTGTCTCTTTGTGTTTTTTGTTTCTTTGCGGTTGTTCTTTGTGTCTCTTTGTGGTCGTTTTGTCTCTTTGTGGTCGTTTTACGTCTCTTTGTGGTCTTTTTGTGTCTCTTTGTGGTCTTTTTGTGGTCTTTTTGTGTCTCTTTGCGGTTGTTTTGTGTCTCTTTGTGGTTGTTTTCCATCTCTCTATGGTCATTTAGTGTTTCCTTCAGTGACGTTTTTCAGGTGAAGCAAAACTCTCCAGTGCTGCTGTTGGTTGAACAGAGCTTCACACTGACTTTCACAGATATTAGACTAAAGCACACTGTACAAAATACGATAAGAAACCATCAAACATGCAGTTCCTGTTTTCCTAAAGCAGAAGAGATGTTGTGCTATCAGACTGATTGAAAGATCTTTACTAATGTTACTGTATTTGAAGTATTAGTAAACAGCAGTATCTCCTACACAAAGTATTAGTACACAGCAGTATCTCCTACACAAAGTATTAGTACACAGCAGCCACACTCATCTTTGTGTTTTTTCTTTATTTGCAGGCGTTTTTCTAAACGTGTGTACGTCGCTCTGCCAGTGGAGCAGGTGAGGTCAGCCTTCAGGTAGAAGTATCAGACCTCTAAATGTTCCAGGTTCTTCTGACTGATGAGAAGCTGCTTTTGTTTTCAGACTCGCTTCAAGCTGCTGAAGAATCTGTTGGGGAAACACAACAACCCGCTGACACACGGAGAGCTGAGCCAGCTGGCCAGGTCGACTCATCATGTATTATTTCACAGAAGATGTTCAATGTATAAAGAGTAGAGTAAAGTATATACGCGCTATTTACTGCAGGTATATATATTCATATCGTTAATCAAATAACTAACAATGATGGCGAGCCTTCCATAATGATGGTTGTATTTATGAAAACTCTAAAACTACTCTTTATATAATTTAAGTTCTATTTGCAAAGTGATCGATGAACCTTCATTAAGCTGTATTTGTAGACAGTGATGCAGCAGAGAACCCACCTGAACGTGGTGTTTGTGTCTGTTTCTGATTGGTTTAGAATGACAGAGGGCTACTCCGGCAGTGACCTCACCTCATTGGCTAAAGACGCCTCGCTGGGACCAATCAGAGGTGAGATACAGTCTTCATGTCAATGTTTTTTGACATGTTGCTTAGATGTTTTCTTGTAGAATAGAAAGATTTTTTTCATTTATTGGAATTATGCCGTGTGTGACTATTGTATCGTTAATCTTTTAGCTGCAACCCCGGAGGTGTGAAACAGACTTAATATAAATAGCAAAGTGGTAAGAAGGCTTACTTTCATATCTTATAATCAACCACAGCATACATGAAAGAAACCGGAGCAAAGAAACAAAAGGGAATCCAGTCTGTGACTGTAAGTCAGCCATATATCTTCTGTTGATCTCAATGAGGCGTCTTCCTCTTTCCTGTTCCGATGCAAAGGTCCAAGGACAGAGGATGGCATTTCCTGTGCAGATTGTAAAGTCCTCTGAGGAATATTGTGTTATTGGGCTACACAAATAAAAGACAGACATCCGGATCACAAACGTAGAACTAAACATCATCGGCGTATTGTGTTATTGACCGCTGTATATCTCAGTCGTCTTGAGCCGCGTGTCTTCATGAACCCAGGACGAGATTACAGAGGCTTTGGACTAAAACATTGTGGTGACGGCCCACATTTCCCATCATGCCTAGTCAGTGGAGCTGGTGGAAAATGTTCTAGGTAGGGCCATCCAATCAATTTCAGCAAACATCCCAGAATGATTGAATGCAAAACATGAAGGTATCAAACACGCATTACTACTTTACAGTTAAATATTTAACATTTATTCCAACACGAAAAAAAGCATTAAATAACACTTTGATAAACACGTCAGGACATCTTATTAATGTCACCCTCACAGGGAATTCAGTATAATATAATATATATATATCATATAATAATATTCAATATAATATATATATACAGTATAATATATATCACATAATAATATTCAGTATAATATAAAACACATATATATATATATATATAGATATAAGCTATGATGAGTTTTCACTGTTAATCTACCATCTCTATTAATGTTGACGCCTCCATGACCAAGTGAAGATGAGACTGAAGACGACTATGTAGAAGAACAGATGTTCACTTTGCCTAATATGTAGCTGACAGAGTTCTCCATGTGTGCCCTGGTGTTCTCATGTCTCCTTACCTCCTCATCCCTCACTCCCTACCCTGGTGTTCTCATGTCTCCTTACCTCCTCATTCCTCACTCCCCACCCTGGTGTTCTCATGTCTCCTTACCTCCTCATCCCTCACTCCCCACCCTGGTGTTCTCATGTCTCCTTACCTCCTCATCCCTCACTCCCTACCCTGGTGTTCTCATGTCTCCTTACCTCCTCATCCCTCACTCCCCACCCTGGTGTTCTCATGTCTCCTTACCTCCTCATCCCTCACTCCCTACCCTGGTGTTGTCATGTCTCCTTACCTCCTCATCCCTCACTCCCCACCCTGGTGTTCTCATGTCTCCTTACCTCCTCATTCCTCACTCCCTACCCTGGTGTTCTCATGTCTCCTTACCTCCTCATCCCTCACTCCCCACCCTGGTGTTCTCATGTCTCCTTACCTCCTCATCCCTCACTCCCCACCCTGGTGTTCTCATGTCTCCTTACCTCCTCATCCCTCACTCCCCACCCTGGTGTTCTCATGTCTCCTTACCTCCTCATCCCTCACTCCCCACCCTGGTGTTCTCATGTCTCCTTACCTCCTCATCCCTCACTCCCCACCCTGGTGTTCTCATGTCTCCTTACCTCCTCATCCCTCACTCCCCACCCTGGTGTTCTCATGTCTCCTTACCTCCTCATCCCTCACTCCCCACCCTGGTGTTCTCATGTCTCCTTACCACCTCATCCCTCACTCCCTACCCTGGTGTTCTCATGTCTCCTTACCTCCTCATCCCTCACTCCCCACCCTGGTGTTCTCATGTCTCCTTACCTCCTCATTCCTCACTCCCTACCCTGGTGTTCTCATGTCTCCTTACCTCCTCATCCCTCACTCCCTACCCTGGTGTTCTCATGTCTCCTTACCTCCTCATCCCTCACTCCCTACCCTGGTGTTCTCATGTCTCCTTACCTCCTCATCCCTCACTCCCCACCCTGGTGTTCTCATGTCTCCTTACCTCCTCATCCCTCACTCCCCACCCTGGTGTTCTCATGTCTCCTTACCTCCTCATCCCTCACTCCCCACCCTGGTGTTGTCATGTCTCCTTACCTCCTCATCCCTCACTCCCCACCCTGGTGTTGTCATGTCTCCTTACCTCCTCATCCCTCACTCCCTACCCTGGTGTTCTCATGTCTCCTTACCTCCTCATCCCTCACTCCCCACCCTGGTGTTCTCATGTCTCCTTACCTCCTCATCCCTCACTCCCCACCCTGGTGTTCTCATGTCTCCTTACCTCCTCATCCCTCACTCCCCACCCTGGTGTTGTCATGTCTCCTTACCTCCTCATCCCTCACTCCCTACTCCCAGGTTAACACAGAACCGAGAGTTGAATAAAACCCACACTATGTATGTATACGTGCTGTAGTCAGCAGACTGGTAGACGTGCACAAGGCCACAGAGACAATGGTGTCAGAGTGCACATACAAGGAGAAAAACTATGATCAAAAACATTTAACATTTCTTTTATCGTACTATGATCACTAAAATAATGCAAGCAAATAATTCCCACCAACACCACAAGCCTGACTGAAGGGTCATGTGGCTCGACAGAGAAGTACAGAAGACGTCTGAACTGTGGCCGTAGTCACTGCTGCTTTCTGCTGGTATTCAACCTTTTTGAGATGGTTTCACTAATTAATGCTTTAGTGTCCAAAAGCTTTCCAATCTGTGCTGAACACACTTGTTCCTTTCCTCTCTGAACAGTTGTGTCTCAGGCAACATCCCGTTATCCTCTAACTGTCACATGTTCATGTTCTTTATGTTTGGTGAGCCTCGTGCTGCATCGTCATCTTCTTTTAGTTTTTACTCAACAGATACCTTTTAATTTATCTTATGTATTACTCATTGTTGTTGCTATTATTATTATTATTATTATTATTTATTTATATATATATATATATATTTATTTTTTTATTTTTATTTTATTCTCTTGTTTGTAGGTTTTGGTTTTTACTTTTTAAATTCCTTTAAGTCTTAAAATAATGAACATCAGACGATGAACTGATCAATCCTCAATTCATTTCTTTCATATTTAACTTTTTTAGTTTGACCTTTCATTCAGATCAGAGTGGTTTAGTGTCACTTTAGTGCTGGTTTATAGTTCCAACCATCAGTAATAATAATAATAACTTCATTTATATAGCACCTTAAAAAACAGAGTTTACAAAGTGATTTGACAGACAAAGCAGCAAAAGAAAGACGATAATAACAATAACAGAAAACTCAGTCGATACGATAAAAGTAAACTAAGAAATAAATCCAAAATTTAGTAAAATACATTTTTTTAATTAAGTAATGCGTCTCTCCTCCTGTACCTGCTGTTGATACTTGATAGCTTCATCTGTTCTTGTTTGTGATGCAAACCCTCCTTTGACCAACCGACCCCGAGACAGCCGACCCCGAGACAACCGACCCCGAGACAACCGACCCCGAGACAACCGACCCGAGACAACCGACCCCGAGACAACCGACCCGAGACAACCGACCCGAGACAACCGACCCGAGACAACCGACCCGAGACAACCGACCCGAGACAACCGACCCCGAGACAACCGACCCCGAGACAACCGACCCCGAGACAACCGACCAGAGACAACCGACCCCGAGACAACCGACCCCGAGACAACCGACCAGAGACAACCGACCCCGAGACAACCGACCCCGAGACAACCGACCCGAGACAACCGACCCCGAGACAACCGACCCCGAGACAACCGACCCGAGACAACCGACCCGAGACAACCGACCCGAGACAACCGACCCCGAGACAACCGACCCCGAGACAGCCGACCCCGAGACAGCCGACCCCGAGACAGCCGACCCCGAGACAGCCGACCCCGAGACAGCCGACCCCGAGACAGCCGACCCCGAGACAGCCGACCCCGAGACAGCCGACCCCGAGACAACCGACCCCGAGACAACCGACCCGGGTCCGAGAATGTCGCCGTTCTGATTTGTTTTGCTTGTGTTTTGTCAGAGTTGCGTCCAGAACAAGTGAGGAACATGTCTGCCAGCGAGGTGAGTCCACTCCCCTCCAGCTGATGTTATGTGATGGATCGATCACTGATTAATGATTGATTGAACTCTTGTGTTTTAATCTTCAACATCCGGAGTTCTCAGTACAGACACTAAATGTTTCCATCTGTCCGGTCCTTTTTCCTGTTTGTGATATCTCAGGAAATGCCTTGAGCTCATTTAAATTTTTTATAATTTGGCCCCAAACCTCAAATTCATGTTTTGGGGTGATAACTCAATAATTGATGTGCTAAATATGCTAATAACAATTACAATAGCATGAAAGGAAAGTATAAAGTCCTGAAGTAGCAGCTCCTAAAGGTACGGCCCTCCATTAAATATGTCCGTTCACCCGTTCTCTGCTCAGATCAGAAACATTTGTCTCGGAGACTTTGTGGCGTCTCTGAAGAAGATCAAGAGGAGCGTCGGTGCTCAGACTCTGCAGCTTTACGTCCTCTGGAACAGAGACTACGGAGACACTACGGCCGTATGAACTCTGTGCTGTGATCTTTGGCACCAATGTTTCTACAAAATAAAGAACCCTCCTCTCATGTGTGACGTCTTCTTTAATGTTGGACCCGCGAGCCCCTAGTGGTACCGAGCGGTACCGTAGAAAGCTATTTTCAGAAACAAATATAATAATCCTACAAACATACCGGTTTAACGAAGAACTTCTGATGAACAGAACCATGTATAACATTTTACACACTGTAAACACGATCTAACAGAACCTACAAGAAGACCTACCAAAATATCGTGTTTTTTTTCGCCATGACTTGGTGAAATATGCACTCCGAAAAATGCTCCGAACACCAAGCTAGAAGCTACCACGGTCGAAGCTGCTATCAAACAGCATTAGCATTCCACACGGATTCCATCGCTAGATTCAGAATTACTCTCCGTCAAACCGTTCAAAAGATACAAACCCTTAACACAGTGCATCTGGGCTTTGTGCATAATGTACGTTACAATTCTAATGCTACTGTGATGTCCATATCAAATAAAATAAACATAACATAACCATCAAACAAGCACACAAAACTCAGCCATGCACCCCGCAGAAAAAATCATAAATCTCACTCACTTTGAGATGGATCATGAAGAAAAAGCGTCCATAATCCATTTTTACCGCTGAAAGCTGCTTCTGCTGTTTCCTGTCTAATTCAACTGTTTCCTGAAGAAAGGGGGGTCAAACAAGGCTGGGGGAGCACATTTCACATTTGGTGAATCCGGTTTTATGCTCCGCGCGTATCTGGATTTTACGGAAAACAATCCTGTCAATCAAAACCACGTTGCCACCACTGCATTGGCTACATCCTAAGGCGTGTTTAGAGGTGTCATGGTCTGGGATTGACCAACCACAGGCTGACTTGCATTGCAATACATACAGGGAAAAGCACATGGAGCCGTGAGTCGCCGGCTCAGAGGCTTTAGAGAGGATGCCAGACTGCTGTATGTGATAGATTGTGCATGTAGAAGGATAAAGGAAGTTAAATATATAGTTATTTAGGTTATAAAAGTACAATGGAACAGCTGGAGAGGCTGTTTCTCACATGACGACCTCTCGTGACCTCTCGTACGTTTATGTCTCTTGCTCTGGCCTACTTCACTCTATTCACTCCAATTATTTTGTGTGTGACTACTGCCATCATTTGCTATGATGGTGGGTGGGTTTTAGGCTTTACTGAGCCTCATTTAATATAGTATTATCAATAATAGTGCTTTTTCACCATACAAACCTGACATTTTCAAAGTGGAGCTGTGTTCCATCTTCATCTGCTATTAACCAGTAACATATACACAATATTTACACAATTCATACGAGCAAACCCTTCTTAGTGTTATTACTCCATTGAAATTATTCAAATAGACCTTGTAGTTAGAGAGTAAGGCCCCTTTGAGTATGGGTACAGTATTTTCGAGCAGAAGATACACGTGTAAAACTAAATAAATACAGCTGAAAACATTTCACCTTGTTCAACATTCATTTTAACTGGTGGCTGTCACAAATACATGATAAGCCCCCACAGTGGCCCTCTGTATCCGCCCTGATGAACAGCAGCTGGAGGCAGGAAGGCATTTTAACAGGTGAGTGATACATCATGGAGGTTACTGCTTGGGTAGGACATTTAGAAACCAAACATTTAAAAAATGAAGCTGAAATGAGCATAATGTGTCTCAAAATGAGTTACATTTAAAAGTCATGAAAGGCTAAGGTATGGTATATATATATATCTATGTGACTATACATACATCATATGTATAATCATAGTATAATGTCAAATATCATGAAATGAAGTCCTGGTTTAGTCCAGGGGTCACCAACCTGTTAGAAACTGAGAGACTTCAAGGGTACTGAGTACGAAGGGCTACTTGTTTGATACAAACTTCCTGAATAACAAAGTTGCACAGATCACCTTTTATTAATAATAATAATAATAATATATGTGAAGAACGTCTTCGGGCGCCCTCGTTCAAACCTCTAGTCCGGGCCTTATTGGTCGGACTGCGTTGCCTCGCCTCTACCCCCCCGCCACCCACGCGTTGTTGCCCCGCAGCCTGACGGACCTGACGACGGGGTGCGGCGGCCTCGTCCTGGCTGTCCGCCGCGCGCCTCCGGGTAACCAACTCTCTTATGACAAGAAATATTGTCATTTTAAAATCTACATTAATGCGTTTTTGATTAAAAAAGAACAGCAACTAAAATGTTTAGACAGAGCTCCAAGGTGACTAGTGCTATTTTTAGAACATGCCTTGCGGGTGACTCACGTGGTCCCTGCGGGCGACCAGGTGCCCACGGGCACCGTGTTGGCTACCTCTGGTATAGTATGTCATATTGAAATAAATGTGTGACTAAACTATTTTTGTGGACCAATCAGAGGGGAGAAATATTCATAAACATTCAAGAGGAAAGACAACACTATACTTTAATATCTGAAGAAAGGACAAAGTATTCTGTCGTCAGCCCTCATGTTTACATCATCCAATAGGCAGCCAATCATATCACAGAACATTAGGGCTGTCTCTTCTTTGAGGTTACGTATGCACTCACAAACACTCACAAACACAAACATACACAATTATATTTTCTCAAACATTTTGTGCAGATATTCATTGAGGTGCAACACTACCGTTCCTGTCGCCTTTAACATCAAAAGTCTTTCAGGTTTTAGTTAGAAGTCTTCTTTCATTATTTCAGCGGTTCAACGTCCTTCAACAACAAAATGTAGATGTTTTATGTTCTAAATTGCTCAAAGGTACAGATGAAGAATTTATGATACATGTTTGGGAGGTATGTGAGGATGAAGACGGTCCATTGTTGGAGGCTACCAACACTCAGCAGCCGGACAACAGTCCAATAGAGACACCGGAGAAAGTCAGAGAAGTTTCAGGGTTCCACAATAACCTTTATAAATGAATTATTCAAGAACACGCAGAATCTGTCAGGCACCTTTAATGGGAGCTTTGGAAACCCATCAAAGATGTTTTTAATCTATTAGACCTTTAAAGAACTTTACAGTTAATATATTAGAGATTTATCAAAATGACCAAAAAGACCTGTCAGATCATCAAAACAGCTATTATGAGTTCAAACAAGACGAGTTCAGAAACCTTTCAGAATACTCAGACAACTGTTAGACTGTTAAATATCCACCAGAGCCTTCAGAGATCAATCTACTGTCAGGAACCTGTTACAAGATTTTGAATTATATCCAAACAAATAACATCATAGGAACATTCAGGAACCGAGTAGAATCCAGAGGTTTATTCAGACCCTTCGAAGAAATACCTGGAGCTTGTTACAATACGCAGGAACCTACTGGGACCTTTAGGAATTCATCAACTGTCAGGAAGTTGTTATAACTTTAAGACGTCTATCTAAACCCTTAGACAAACAACAGAAACTATAGAAACTGGACAGAACCCTTAAAGGTTTATTCAAACCCTTAGGAAAAGGACAGGAACCTGTCACATTATGCAGGAACCTATAGGAACTGTAAGGAATGCGTCAGGATCTGTAGAAAGCCATCAAAGTTGTTTTGAATCTATTAGACGTTTAAAGAAAATGAAATATAAAGAGTCCAGAAGAATTTAATTTTTATCTTTTAGAAACCTCAGAAAACCTGTTGGAACCATTATGAGTTCATCCAAGTTTCCAGAGGCCTGTCACAACATTTACTTCAGAAGCTTTAGGAACGCATCAACTCTCAGGAAGCTGTTACAACCTTTAGATATCTTCCACACCTTTAGACCAATAACACAAATCAAAGGAACCTTGTTGGAACCTTAAGAAATCCCTCAGAACTGTTCATCAAGAACCTGTCAGAACCTTTGGGGACCCGTCAGAAGCAGAACTTTCAGAAGCCTTTTAAGTGGCAGTAGGCCTCCAACGAGGAGAAGACAATGTACATTAACCACAGGCTGAAGAACAGGCAGGTGGTGAGGATCTTGGGGACTCTGGGTCCGCCGAGCTCCCCGCCGATCTCGGGCCGGCGGCGGTAGATCAGTACGGCGATGCAGATGAAGGCAAAGATGGTGAAGAGTGTGACGGAGAAGGCAAGCGTGCCCGGGTCAACCCTGAACTCCTCACCCTTGGAGTAGTGGTAGACGGCAGCGATGGACCAGGCCACGCCAATACCCAGGAAGACGTTGACAGCGTTACTTCCTGTCACGTTACCGATTGAGGCGTCGGCGTATTGGTCCTGGGTGGCTGACACCTTACTGGCAAAGGTGTCTGAGGGAGAGAGAAAGTGGAGATGATCGGCTGTGTTTGAGATCCATCAAGTCGATTTAACTGCTGCTGTTTGACCCATACTAGGGACTAAACGTCAGGATATCAAAACCATATCTCAATTTATTGACCAATTTCTGTTTAATCTGTCTCACAATTATGAGATTATGAGGGAAAGCTAACCAGTGGAGTTCCCCTGAAGAGAGTAAACGGATCAATAAACCTGCTTTCACTGCCATCTGCCATGTCATCTCTGTATTGGTACAACTAAACACACCTGTACACACCTGTGATGTTGGGTGTTGTCAAAGTGTATCAGTTTATTTTTGAGTTCAGAACTGGTTTTTACCTTAAAGGTTAGGTTGACGCTCGGCAGACTCGCTACCATTTTTTACCAATCTTGTGAAGTCGCTTTGGACAGCAGCATCAGCCAAATGAATGTAAAGTATTGTACTGTAATCGGAAGTGAATCAGACCTGGTACAGATGTGCCCAAAGCTACGAACACCACAGCAGTGACGGAGTCTTTGAGGCCGACGGTGCAGCCGAAATGCGACGCCAGGTCACCGATGAATGCCGTCAGAATGCCGATGACGGAGATGGAGACGACGAAGCAGGCCCAGCCGTTGAAATAGTCGGTGGGAGGAACTAAGGCAAACAGAATCTTCCAGAAGACGGTGAGGAAGTGCATGACGTAGTCAAAACAGGAGGGCAGCTTCTCCTCGCCGCATTCATCATCATCATCACCTGGGCAGGAGAGGGAGTCAACACTGAGTCACATTTAAAGCTCGGGCGGGTTCTATTAGATCGGCTCAGGTCAAGTTCTTACCAGAGCTGACTGTGATGGCCTCCACAAACTGCTCTCTCCAGCTGTTCGTCCCGATCACCAGGGCCAGGTTGGTCTTCTTAAGGAGTTTATCCACGGTGCTCTGAAAGACAGAGAGGCTCAGAAACAAGTCGGATCATGTTCCTCTTTGTTCAAATCCTCCCATCAGATTGGTCACCTATCTAAAGATCAATAATGAAACTGAACCCACCTTGAACTCGTACGACTCCTCTATGACTACCTCCAGTTTGATGTGCTCGCCCAGCATCGGCCGACCCATCTCTGCAATCCTCCTCTCCTCCTCCTCCTTCTTGGTCAAAACCTCCTCACCCCCCTCATCTGAGAGAGAGAGAGAGACAGGGGAGAGAGAGAGAGAGAGAGAGAGAGAGAGAGAGAGAGACAGGGGAGAGAGAGAGAGAGAGAGAGAGAGAGAGAGAGAGAGAGAGAGAGAGAGAGAGAGAGAGAGAGAGAGAGAGAGAGACAGGGGAGAGAGAAGGGAGGACAGAGAGAGAGAGAGAGAGAGAGAGAGAGAGAGAGACAGGGGAGAGAGAAGGGAGGACAGAGAGAGAGAGAGAGAGAGAGAGAGAGAGAGAGAGAGAGAGAGAGAGAGAGACAGGGGAGAGAGAAGGGAGGACAGAGAGAGAGAGAGAGAGAGAGAGAGAGAGAGAGAGAGAGAGAGAGAGACGGAGAAAGTGTGAGTGAGAGCGAAGGAGAGAGAGATAAGGAGAGAGAGAGAGAGAGAAAGAGAGAGAGAGGATGCATGATGGGTGGTATAAGCATTGCATGTCATAAAGAGGTCATAAAGTAGTGGTAGTACAGAAACCATCACAGTATAGTCTGTCATAAAGAAGCACACTGGATGAACGGATGGAAGGACTGATAGACGGATTGATTGATGAATTTGAGGAGGTGAGTGAATGAAGACGGACAGGTGGTGGACAAACAGACGACGTACCTGCGATGTTGATAATGGCGGAGGGGGCGGGGTGCTCTCGTCCCTGGACGTTCCTGTAGACGTCTCTGCCTGAACAGGGAACCAGAAACTGATGTCAAACACAGAACCGTAGACAAGAGATGAACTATGCAAACATCTAAGAGTCTGAAACTATGAACGTACCCCTTAGCCCTCAGAGGTTGAGTTACTCATCCTAATGTCCTTTCCTAACCACTTCTCCTTGACCTCAATGGAAACGTCACGAGGTCAAGGAAAGATGTGAAGGAGAATTCTTAAGGACTTAAGGAAAAGACGACTGTGGTGCTCAGAGAATGTGACTGCACTGACACGAGGCTACAG